>VDFB02376476.1:0-46104 GCA_007258455.2 Sequoia sempervirens
CTCTCCCACTCTCTCTCACACTCTCCCAGCCTCTCTCCCACCCTCCCACACCCTCTCCTACTCCCACCCACTCCCACCGTCTCTCACCCTCTCTCCCATAAGCATAAATACATACATATAGGCATACATACATACATACATGACACACCAGCATACATATACATACAAACATTTGAACAAGTTACATTAAAAAAAGTGGCATTTAACTAAAGGAAGAAATAACGTGAGCATGTTGTGTTGCTATATATATTCCCTAGAGAAGCAAAAAATGTCAAAACTAATAAATAATGCAAGCGCATTATAACGCTCTTGAATTATATTTTTCTTTGGGAATCCCTGAGCCTTAGCTTTGGTATTTTCCTTGGAATACCAACCCAAAAGTTTGAGGGCATTCCTAATGACCAAAGACGTGTTTGTTTGCAAATTCTATAATTTTTCACATAATTGGGTTCGTGCTCACCATCAGATTGCATCTGGTTCAATATCAACAAAATTGAACACATGGGTAATGTTAAGTTCTCTGTTAGCTTTCCAACGATGTAATTTTTTTCACTTTTTGACAATGTTAGGCCTTTCATCCATAATTTATTTTGTTTGTATGTCTGTTTTTTGTAAAAAAGTAGTGTTTATTTATTTTTTCGTTATAAATTAACTGCTCATCAAAATTTCAATTAAATTACATTTTTAGAAACTAGACTCCATTCTACAAATTTTAAAAAATAAAATTATTTTAAAAAATCTATTACTTTCCAAAATTTGTAGGGGGAGCACGGCCAAAATTTGCTTTTTAGGAAGTGCCCACTTAGAAAATTAGTAAAAAATCAAATATTCATTAAAAAATTATCAAAAAAATTGTGCATCAACTAGATGTTGTTAGCTAACTTTTGACCATAGCAATTTTAAAAATACTAAAAAAAAGTTCACTATGCTCATGTCATTCGTACAAGAGTTGCTATGTTATGTTTCTCTGACAAAAACAACACCAATTTGTGTACATCCCTCTTTTGAACCCCTTAATCTCAACCATTTTCAAAATAAATTACTAGTTTAGAAAGTAGGCTCAAAGCACTTCGATCCTTCTTTTTGTTCCATCTCAAAATTTTGAGTGTAACTATCCTTGATTTCACATCCAAGGTCAACATTTCCTAATTTCAAAAAAAAAAAGTGGCCACTTAAGCCCCCTTTTTGGGAACCATCTTGGTGCACTTACCCATTATTCTATTAATTTAGCATAAGATCTAGATTTTAGTTTCTAAACTTTTAGTAGACTCTTTGTTGTTTATGTCAACAAGCTTTGTTTTTGAACTGTATGAGACTACAACATGTTGTGAGGATTTCTATGTGTTACACTATTGTCCTTGGCTAAGCTAACAACTTTCTCAGAGACCTTTGAATTCTTCTATTTCTGTCTCTAAAATTGTCATCTCTCAATCTATCATAAACATAAAATATAACCAAAACTCTATCTCTTTACCTTTGTCACCTAAGATATTCCCTTTAGGGAGTAGAGGAACACTCACCCTTACAAGAGGCAAGGGGTGTTATTTTTCCTTCACTAGATTTTGGTGAACCTGATCTGAATGTATTCTTACCTTTTTCTTTTTGTCAAAAAAAAATTCTCTCTTGTTAAGAGGTGTATTGGATAGAGTGTTGTGGAACTTTTTATGAGTTTCACAACCTAGTCCACTACCTTTGGGCATTAGTCATAAGAAGTTATTGACAATTAGATATAGGTTCTAGAAGATAGTTTAGTCCTCCTCACCCAAGTCCTGATTTTGAGTAATTCACTACAAGACTCTCATCCAATTTTTCACCTCCTCTTGATTCCATTCAACCATCAATTGAAGTTCAAGCAGGGTCTCCACCAATAATTCCTTCTAACTCTTCCTCTCCCATAGTTGGAGAATCCACTCTCAAGGTTCCTATTGAGAAGATTCATTCTTTGGAAGAGAGACTACGAGAGTTTGAAGAATTTTTAACAAAAGAAAACACATACGTGTACTCAAGTTTTTTGTCTTCTTAACGATCTATGAAATTTGCTTATTTTATATCATAGAGGTCTAGAGTTGCTTTGAGGGATTGTTGATATAGTGGAAACCCATGTCCCCTTGTACACTCCTATCTTGGTTAACCCTTAAGATGTCCAATCTCAAATCACTAGAAGCTAGTTCTATGTTTTGATCTGCTAGGAGAGTTTGTGCATATGGTTGAAATTGGTCCCTCTATTTCCACTACTGATAATACCAACACCATGTCCATGGAAGTTCCTAGGATTAAAGTGAATCGACTCCATTTGGGATTAAAAATTCCTACATCTAGAACTTGAATCCCCACCACCTCCAATACTTTAACTAGTCAAGATCTGTCAATTGATCTATTCCTTCATTTGCTTTGTTAAAAAATATGGGATAGATGTAATCACAATTGGCCAATATGACTAGCTCCACCTCTCAGTATACATTGCAACCATATTACCGCCCTAGTCCTCTATCCCTTGCCATTCTAAATGTCACCATCCATCAAATGATGGAAATTCCTAAATTCGATAAGTATAGTGGTAGGGGAGATCCATAGACACATGTCTTGTCCTTCATCACCATGTTTACTGACTTCTTTTATCACAAGGATTTGTTGCAAATCTATTCCTATTGTCCCTCAAGGATGCTATGTTGGAATGGTTTTCCTTACTTCCTAATAATTCTATATTTTCTTTTGACTAGTTGGTAAATCAGTTCTTATAATAGTTTTAGGCAAACATTAGACAAAATATCACCTTCATTGATCTCATTCCATGTACAAGTAGGGAACTCACGAAAAAGTAACTGATTTTGTTGCCTAATATTAATCTTTGTTCTCCCAAATCTGCTATGCCCTACTGAATTCTAATGTACAATGTGTGTTCATTGAAAACATACTACCAACATTGAGAGAGAAATTCCTCCTAATGAAGTACCCAAGTCCTTTATCATCTGTGTGTTGCATTGTAGGAATATCAATAGATGGTGACACAGTATGAGGGTCCTTCCTCGTCCTCCCATCCATATAATTGGTTAGTCATGTCTATTTCTAGGGAATAAAAAAAGAATAAAGTGGCACTGAATGTGGTATTTGTTCCTAATGAAAAGAACTTTGTAGGAATTAAAAAAATCTTCATGAAGTTATTTGAGTTCTACATGAATGTTCTTCAAAAAATATTAAAAGATGGTTTAATTCCCTCCCAAAAATAAGACTAATTTCCAAACCCTATCCTAATTGGTATGATGCGTAAATTTTTTGTCAATACCATCTAGTCTCAATACATAATACTAAATGATGTGTGTGTCTTAGACATGCCATCCAAGACCACATCAACAACGGTACCATCCAACTCAGTGTAAGAAACAAAATTCAAATAAATTTATAGCCAAGCCCAATAGCCAACTGCAAATATACATAGATCCTTTGAACCCTTCCCATTCAATTAATCTAATATAATGTTTTCCTCTTCTTTTATCTATCCCAGTCCATTTAAATACATGAACATGGTTTCATTCAATTGTATTCCTCCTTTAGGTCATGTGGATAAGATACCCAACATAGAATTCACACCACATGACTTGCCTCTTAATAGGGAACCTTCTTTGTTATACATATTAGCTCAAGTCAATGATAATGTCTTGGCTAGAATTATGGTTGACCCTACTAGTTGGGTCAATGTCATCATAGAGGAAACCCTCTTTATAAAAAATCTACACAAGGAGTTCAGTATGAGGAGTCATAGACCATGCTTCGTACACATGATGGTCTTTTTGTACTGCCTATCAACTCTATCTCTTTTTCAATCCTTGTTGGACCTAAAAATCTTGAAGTCCCATTTATTATGATACTTGAATCTAACCTATTCATGGTAAGAATAGGAATTCCATACCTGGTCTCCATGAATGTGGTAGCCTCTATTGTCCATAAATTTTTGAATTTTCCTCATGATGGCACAGTGTATACTATCTAAGACACTAGATACAAGCCGCTCATGGTGTGTGGAGGATTTTACCTAGACCATTTATGGCTTTCTCTAGTTAGACCCTTACTTCCTAGAGGGAACTTTCTCTACAAAGCATACTTGAGGTACAAGACTGGAGGCCCTTAATCTCAAATGTTGTCTTCTTGCCTTCTTCTCATGCAATTTATATGAAGGTCTCCATGCATGCACAACAATGTGCCTTGTCCTTTGAACTTCAAAGGCTAAGGACAAGCAAGATCTCATCCATGGGCATTCTTCTTATTCCTCTTATTATGTGACTTCACAACCCCTAACGATGTCCTTAGTTCCTCCTACTATGTTTGGAACAGGAAAAGAAAAGGTTTCCATGTTGTGGAAGTCTAAATTGCAAATATTTGAACTCCCAATTTTGTCAAATATCCCCTAACCCACCCTCTATGGTAAGGGTAGCAAGTGTTGGGAGCTAGCTCTTCTTCTGCTATTCCTACATCTTGGGCTCCTAGGCCTCCTCTCATTCCTCCACCTACCTTAAAAGTAGACAAAGGAAAGGGGCCCATGGTTGAGACCCTCATCTCTATCTTTGTTCCTCCTCAAGAGCTTGCTCTTCCACTAGAAATAGATACGAAGACTACTCTGATGGAACAGTATCCCCTAGAGTTTTCTCAAACCACTCTTATTGGCTCTCATAGTCATTGCAACTAACTTGTGCATGAGCATAAGCATTTTTGACATACATTGGCTCAAGAACATGAGGCCTCACAGAATATCGAAGGGGACCCTTCTATCTCTACTTCTACTTATATTTCCACAAACTTTTGTTCCCATTCCTGCTTCTATTCCCATCACCTTTGTCTTATTTTGTCTTTCTCGACAAATCTCAATGAGCCTCACCCTAAGCAAGTGCAATTTTTCATCGCTCCTTCTATAGAATTTCCCTTTATCACCCCTTGACCTGATCTTCCTCCTTTCCTTGAGCCCGTTGACATGCCTCACACAAAGGTTGTGTCTATAGTGGCCCCTTCTTTCTCTTTTGCTTCTATTGTGAGGACCCCACATCATCCATTTAAGCATAATTTGGAACAAACCTTGTTTCAAATGGTGGTCACAAGAAAATTATCTTTACCTTCTTCATCTTGTTCCACTTTAGCTTGCATAATTCTTGTGATGGATAATGCACCTTCTTCACCTAATTTTGTCATTTCCCCTTTTTTAGAGGTCAATAATGACTCTCTAGTTTCTCATCCTCCTTTCATCCAATCACAGAACTTCACTTTGACGAAGTGTATGTTTGACTCGTTTGAGGATATCTCAACCCTTTCATCCATATTTTCTAGATTGATGATGCTAAGTTCATAGGATCTCACTAATGAGGACATTGAGGTAGCCTCCTCTTTGGCTCTTTTTGTCTAGGTGAGTTAGAAACCACCACTCTTGTTATCCCCCCTATAGGATCATCTTCAAGCTCCCCTACAATTATCTATATTGGGATTAGGATGACTTGTTAGAGGTGTCAAACTAGAGAAATACCTCTTCTTTATCTTTACATTAGATTTTTTTTTTTTTGTGTTCCTTGTGCTTGTTTGTTAATGTTTGTACTCTCATCTAGTGGACCCTTGCTACCCTTATAGGTACTTGGATACTGGAGAGAAAATTTATTATACACTTATTCTATTTGTCTCATCATTCTCCTATTTGTCGTAAACTTTTCTTTTCATGTCGGGAATGATGAAAAGCATTGGGGCATTTATGCCTTTTTCATGTTGACCCAACTTTTTATTTTTCTTCATGTGCTCTTCTTCTTGTTTTGATCTATTTGGGGGGTGATGACAGTTATATTATCTTCTCTCTCTATATATATCTATTATCAATTTTGACCCCAAATAATTGGATCCCCCCGTGATCTTGATTTACTTGTCTCTATTTTTCTTGATGTTGTGGATTTTATGTGTTGTCCCTCACATGACAACATTCCACAAATACATCTCACCATGTATATCATGCCACAAAATCTCTTTGTCTTTATCTTCTCCTTAGAATTATATGTGCTCATTTACATAGCACACATCATTCTAAGGGGGATATCATATCTACTTATTTTTCAAAAAAAATATCTTAAAATACATCTTGATGTCTTATGATCTTGCCATCTAGCTTTAGGGCAACCTAAATAGACTTGTCTTTTTTGTGACTATCTTGCAACTTAGTTTGTAGTAGCCGCATGCTTATCTTCTTGTCGTACGATCACTATCTTGCTAGCCATACTTATCAATGTTATCTTTCATCTGATTCGATCATGTCATGTCTACAAATTATGTAATGTCCATAGATTTTATCATGTCTATTTTTCACTTTTTTCCCTAACGTGTTTGTCTGTAGCTAACATGTTTGTGGTGAGATTGCAGACAAATTTGTAGGATGGAAGACTCGTATCTTCTTTGTGTCTTGGCTCAGCTTCTCTATTATATATACTGGATCGAAGACCTACATCTTCTTCATCTTGGATATATTCTCTTCAATCTCTTTCTACTTTAGCTCGCACATGTTAGAATACATATGCTCACTAAAATGGGGGAAAAATGTAATACCAAAAATTACACCTCATGCAATATTTCATTCCATATTCTCTCCTTTATTCTAATAAAATTCGATAATGCAATTCCCCCTTTCACCTAACCTTAATCTAGTCCTTGAATTTCCTTTATTTTTTGTCTTTAAGTTAATTTTTTGTGGATTCTAGTGTGATACATAGACGTCTATGCAATGTGCAAATGTCCTAAAAATATTCTTGACTCTGTGGCCATTGGGACATTACACTTCCACCTATTCTTGAAATTTAACCCCTATGTACTTGCAAATGGATCGAAAACACCTTCTTGCATTCCTTTTCTTCATTCTTTCACTCATCTATTCAATCTCTATTCACTCAATTCTCTCACTCTCTCATTCCATTCACTCAATCTTTCATGCTTACACTCTCATTCTTCTCCTACATCATTTTCTTGCAAGTTCTACTACTCTTTGGCTTCTACACCAAAATTTTGATCTTCTTAGCTCATCTTGAGTGCTGCATACTCTCCTTCAATGTCACTAGCTTGCTTAAGGGAGGGTAACTACACTCTCTTCTATTTCACTATCATCTTTATTTTAGTAGCATATATTGATATTCTAACTTGTCTATTTTATTTATCTTTTCTATCTATTTGTCTATCATTTACTTTACTTTACCTATATTTTTATCTAGCTTTCTATGGAGGTTGGAACACCTACACAAGGGTTTGAATGAGGCAAACCCCTAAAAAACCTCAACATTTTTCTATGTTTCCATATGTACAGGCTATTGATTTGGAGCGTTATAGGAGGATCCATACCATTGGAACTCTTATGAGTTGTTTCTTCTCTTTTCTATCTCATTATTTCATTTTGTTTCATTTAATCTATGCATGTTAGTTCTTTTTATGTTATTTTTGTCATTTCCATTATTCTATTAATTTAGCATAACATCCAAAATTTAGTTTCCAAAATTTTAGTAGACTCTTTGTTGTTTTTGTTGGAAAGTTCTATTTTTAGACCATATGATACTATAGCACACCATAGGGACATCTGTGCATTGCACTATTGTCTTTGGACAAGAGCTAGTCAACTTGCTCATGAGACTTATGAAGTCTACTCTTTCAGACTCTAAAATCCTCATCTCTCAATCTATCATAAAACATAAAATATAACCAAAACTTTGTGTATCTTCACCTTTGTCACTCAAGCTTTTCCCTTGAGGTAGTAGAGGAACACCCTCCCTTAGAGGAGGCAAGGGATGTAATGTTTCCTCCACTACACCTATGCACCCTCAAATACTATGACAACAAAGGTTATTATAAAATTACTACCTTATCTCCCCTAAATCTCTTTTATTCTTTTTTATTCTATGCTTTAGTCATCTTTAAGTCTTTATTTATTGGGAGCCTCAATCTACTTGTCCATGCACACACTACATACAAAATTAGCTCATATAAAGATTATGACTTATTCTCTATGGACTAAATTATTATCATAACTATGTGTTTCAAATCTCAAAAAACTTTGAGATTTTAATATGTATTTTTAGCTATATAAAAACAAAATGAATGCATAATAAAGTCCTTTAAATACTACATTTCTATTAAAAAAATCATGATTTTGGTAAAAATGACAATACTATTAATATGATAATTAAAAACAAAAGATCTCACTAATCAAATGACCCTCTACAATGCAATATCCTCCATCTTAGGTTTGTGTTTGACATCATTACATTTAATCATCTTCATCAAAATTTTAACAATATAAATTAGCTTCAAACATAATCTACAAATAACAAGTCTCTAATAAAAATTTATTTAATTTTTCTTTCATTTAAAATAAGTTAAATTCATAATGAAATAAACATAAATTTAAAGTGTCTACATGAGAAGATTTATTCAAATCAAGATTTACTAACTAAAGAACCTAAAAATACTCAATTCTAAGGGATATAAGTGTGAAAATAACCATATGGTGGCATGTAGCAACAACAAAATACCTTACTTCTAAGAGAGGAGGTCAAATTTTATATTTATAAAAGTTCCTTTAAAGACATTTGAACATATAATCCAAAACATTTTTATGTACTCACCAGAAAACATATCCAAAATCTTTGAAATCTTATGTTGGTGTTAATTGAAGGGCCTAAACTTGATTGTAAACTCTATATCTAGCAATTTCTTCATGACAAATATCAATTCAAAATTATTCTTCAAATATTAAGAGATCATTTCATTTTAAAAATATATTTATAAATTAAATATATAGAAAAAACAATCATATAAAAAATTATAATCTATCTAAAATTTATTTTTTTATGTGATGAAATATTCATAAAATTTTAGTTATTTTTTAATAAAAAAACTAAATACAATCATACAACCATCAAATTTAATCTTATAAACTAACATCACATTATAAAATGAATTCAATAGATAGTATATACTCCACATAGAATATAAATTACTATAAAACTAAGAGACTAGTAATTCTATCATTAATCATTCACTTGTAAAAAAACAAACCAAATTATTATGTTTTAGAATATTCAAAAGAAAATGTAATAAAAAACTTCAAATTGAGAACTCTAATATACAAAGGACATATAAATATGTGCGTGTGTTGGGGGGGGGGGGGCTTGGGACTTCCTTTTCAAGCTCTAGGGTCATCTACATATGGCCCAAACTTAATGCACATTTATAAGATCTCCAACATCTTAATGCACATTTCAATAAGGCTTCGTAAATCAATAGTAACATGTTCCTTGCAATGCCCCCAACCTAAAAGTCTTGAATTTAAGTTCTAGTGTTAAATTCATACTATATTTCAACCATCCATTTGACATTTGGAAAAGTTAAGAGTCTTCATTCTTCTCTTCCTTCAAAGGTAATGGCCATGGGAGATGCCCAGCTTCACAATAGAATCTAAACCTCTGAAATGCTTGTATACCATCCATTGAGACGTCATACTTGTGCAATGCATATTTTAATCTTTGCAAACTTTGCAACTTTAATTTTTTTTCCTCATTCATTTTTTCACTCTTACCAACCTGTTGGGAATCTATCTGCTGCTTCATTTCATCTTTTATTTCTTTCTTGAGAGAATCCATCTGCTTCTTCATTTCATCTTTTATTTCCTTCTTGAGGGTATCCACTTGCTCCTTCATTTCTTTCTTGAGAGAATCCATCTGCTCCTTCCTTTCATCTTTTATTTCCTTCTCGAGGGCATCCATCTGATCCTTTACTTCCTCTTTCATTTCTTTCTTGAGGTCATCCACTTGCACCTTCATTTCTTTCTTGAGAGCATCTAGTTCCATTAATATTTTTTCCTCTAACCTATCATTTTTTTCTTTCACAACTATGATCAAGTTACCTGTATCCGTTCCACTAGAAGTCCCAAATATCTTCTCAACCTTGTTGTTTCCTGTAATCCACTTCTCATTATTCATGCAATGCTCCACATCACTCAAGATGATGGCTGCTTGGGCACATCTCTACCAATACTATTCCATCTCACTACTTAGAAGGGCTGTAAGACATTTTTTGAGACAATTATTTAGTAAATTGTCTTAATTTAAGACAAAAAAAAAACTATGTATTGTCTCAATTATTGTCTTTAAGCGGGCGTCTTAAACTATTGTCTTAAAAATTGTCTTTGTAAAGACAATATGAAACATAAGTCTTTTTTGTCTCTTTAGAGACAATAGTTAGGATTAAAGACATATTGTCTCTCTAGAGACAATAATTGGGATTAAAGTCTAGAGACAATATTAAAAAATAAACAATTTATTTTAAATATTTTTTGTGTGATTTTCAACATTCAATTTTTGAAAATCATAGAAAATGACATCAATTAATTCATACACATAATAGAAACAAAACTTTTGAAGGCCAAAATGCTCATTTTATTGATAGAAGATGCTCTTACAACCATACATAGTTTGAAAATATGTATCTCTTGCTTTGAAAATGTGTTACAAAATGTTTTGTTTCAGTCTAAAACTGAAAAATCTGAGTTACAATGTCAAAGTGACTAGAATGAAACTGTGTCAAGTTTACAATTCTGTATCAAAATTAAAAGAACTAATTACAAATATCCACTCTGTCAGCTATTATATCCAATCTTTAACCTTCTGGATGCTTGCAAATTGCTGCTACAGGTGCTTAAACTGTCCCTATATGCTGCATCCTTCTCAACTGCCCATCAATACCTTCTTAGATGCTTGCAAAATGTTGCTACAAGTGTCAAACTGACCTTTTCCCTTCCCAACTGCTCCTTTATGCTTTAAAACTGCCACTTGAAAACTCTGTTTGCTGTCCTATGTCAAAACAAAACAATTAGGCAATTACTTCATCGATCTTCATCTAACACAGATCAAAATTATAGTAACTACTAACCAGACAGATTTGCACTATTGACCTTGTATTATTTGCTCAAGATTCACTTATAAAGTAAAACAACAAACATATCCAAAGCCCACACAACATCCAACACAAAATCTAGATAATATAGGGATAACCAAGGAGGCACTAAAACAACCAAACTTATGGAAAACAAGCTACCTTTAACCGATTCATAGAAGAGCAAAACCCTGCTAACAAGCCAAAAACTCCACCACTAGAAATGGGGGAGCCCCACTAGAAGCCCAACAGGTCAGAAAGCCTCCAAACACCACATGGGGATGAAAGAAACACAAGGGGAAGGCCCATCACAAACCAAGAAGGTCTAAGCACCCAACCACCAAAGAACATGGGAGAAACTAAACAACACAGTAGCAGCCCTAGAAATATTCACAGCATATGCTTCAAACTCCAAGGGGACTGAAACAACAACAAACCAATCTCTCAGATGGAAGCAAAACAAGGGATCAACCCCATCAAATCTTAGACAAAGCAAGCCCAAAAGGGCCTTGACACCAGCTAGGAAAAAAGAAAAGAATGAGATGAAGGCCATAGAGGCATAAGAGAACTGCACAAACACTAAAACCGAAGCCTTCCTAATGAAGAGATTAAAGCAAAGGCAATTCGAGCCATTGGTAGGAGAATAAGCAGCAAAAACCTCAGCATCTACCAACTTGGTAATAACAAAACAAAGAAAAAGAGGACATAGTTTCTTTCTATGCCTCCATTTGTGCACAACCTGAGCCATGATCTAGCACGACGACATCCAACTTGAAAAGTAGCCTAGACCAACCATCACACACTTCCATTTTGATCTCAACTCTTCCACAAATGCACTGGAGTAGGTGGGCCTCAACATTCCCTTGATTTTTCTCCCAGCAAAGAGATCCACGAGCACCACGAGCAGAGCAGGGAAACTCATCTTCCACAAGTGCACGAAATGAGGAAGGAGAGGGTAAAGGTGCCACAAGATTGTTGGAATTAGAACAAGGTGCATGCATCCATGGAAGCATAAAATAAGGGAATATTTGTAGATGCGCCTATGATGCTCCAATAAACATGCACGCAAATGAAGGAGCATGAGCATAGACATGCACGTAGAAATAGAGATGAAATGTTTAATAAAAGCATCAAAGAAACATGATCCAGTGGCTCGTAGTGATTGCAAATAAACTTTCAACCAAATACATTTGGCAGGACTGAGAACAAACCCAACAAGCCATGCTTGCATTCCTCTAATCGCTGTAGTCATCAAAAGGATAATTGAAAGGAAATTTTTAATCAAAAATTATAGTTACAGACATACCTGTAGAATGTGAGGCATAGACAACATGTAAATTGTTCGACGAAATTCCTCGAATTGCAGTCATCTCATGGAATGCACAAAATGGATTTGTTGAAAAGGCTCTAGGAAATTAGCAGATGTAAAGCCGAATTCCACAACCTTTATCATTATCCTCCCTACCCATGCTAAAACCAAAAAATTACGCTTCATTAAATCAGATGCTTTCTATTCCAGTAGACATTCTAAATAAAATTCATTTTACTACCCGAAACAGAAACACCAGACACCTTTTCAAATCGTATACACATTTTCCTAACACAACTGGGAATATGCAGCATGCAAGACAGTAACCAGTTAATCATGCAAAATATTTAGAAGAATATATAAAGCCCAAGGCAAGGTAAATAAGGGAGAATCAGGCATCTAAGGCATTTAAACTACCAGATAATATAAAGTCGATTAAAGAGATTAGCGCTGACAACACCAAGAAAAATTAACAGGACAAAAAAATGAGGAATCTGCAAGAGGTAAATGGAGGAGATAGGGTACGTAGCTCATCAAAATATTGTATCCATTAATATCAATTTCTTTGGGCTTTGATTGAATGGAGTTAATTGGTAAAGGCTTGAAACGTTGTGCAGACCAAGAGAATAAAATAATCTGCTCGTTGGTGCTAGACAGATAACAATGCATACAAAGCTCCTCATACGGCCCCTCAGTACTAATAATTGTTTTCATAAGTTTACAATAAATAACAATCAAAACAAAGATTCTTCATGAGCACATTCGAAGCCATTTCATGGTGACACCAACATTACCAGTTAAAAAAAAATCTACCTAGAAAGAGATAAGGTGACTCTATATTAAAAATGAAAATAAAAATTTCTTCCAGATATAGCACAAAACCAAAAACCCAAACCATGGATTTGCAATGTTCCAAATTCATGTAATTAAATTACGTCTAATAATACAAGTTCTAGTTTCTTAGAAGGGGATGCATGTGAGAGAAGCTAAAAGTTAATAAATATTTTGAAAATTTCTGAGAAGGAAAACTAATGCATAGTTGATGAAATAAGGAAACTAACAAAAACATACCCCTCCAAAACTTCTGAAGCAAGCATGTCAAAACGATCAAGGAATTCATCAAATTATCGTTTAGTAGGATATCAGCACAACTTATCCTAATTGTCTCCAGAACACCCTGATTTTCCACCAAAAAATTGAAAAAATTGAAGCTAAAGTCAATATTGATTGCTTAACAGAAGATAAGAATCTCACCAAATGTAATTCATGAAGTATGCGTGATTTTTCTTCCAATGTGCCCAATGCATTTCAGCTCAATCTGGAGGAAAATCAACTTAAAAATACTTACACCACAACGCAGCTGTGAAAAATTGAAGTCAACACAACATATCTTTGGCTGCAAATTTTGTTGAATATCAACCAAACTGTAACTTATTTTTGTAGAATATTTAATAACAAAAAAAGGAAAAAGATATTTTGTCCTACTCTATCATATTTTGTTATAGCAAATCAAAGAATATTTTTAAAGCCCGGCTTCTAAGGGATTCCATGATTTAAAAAGTAATAATCTAAAAACTTGCATCCTATTTAGTTCTAGCCAAGGCAATTGATCTACAAAAACAAATGATTTTGACCACACATGTGAATGAAAACTAGGCAAGTTGCTTGCAGTAATCGATGTAAGGAACATAAAAGATCCTGCAAAAAATCATTTTGTTAACTTCTCTTCTTCCATTAAGTTCTGAGAGCTAAACAAAAGCATTCTAATCTATATATTCTATTGTTTTCTTATCAATGATCAATCCCACATGCTTAGACAACAATACACTTAAACATAAGAAGCAAATATGTCTTTTGTTCATTTGTTTCTATCTATCCTCTTCCTTTATGTCCTCTTTCTACGAGGCACTATACTAATACAAGGCACTATTCTAATTGCAGGTGTCGGTTGTTCATCACATTGAACACCCTCCTCATTATTCTTGTCTCCCACTTGCTGAAATTCAAGGATAGTTTCCTGTCGAGGTTCAGGAATGGCAATTGAATCATTGTGTGCAACAAACAATTCATCATGTTCCTCTAGCTCCTCTTCATGCTCACTACCTGATGAGTTTGATTGTTGGGCTTCCTATACACAACACAATTTAACTCATTAAAAATAGCATATCAGACCTTGTTTGCTTGCTTCAAAGCATAGAATTTAATAAACCATGAAAATCTATGCTTTTCTCTATGTAAACTGATAGTTATTAATCTTGTAGCAACTCATATCATAGTTTTAGCTTTGCTTGTTTCATTTTTCAATGCAAAAAAAAAAACTATTGTAATTCGAGGTGTATCTATCTAAATTAATATCTGTATCATTTTCTTTGCAATGGAAATGAAAGCAAAATATGAAATTTTATTATAGCCCATCACGCAAAGAACTTACCTCAGATTCATGACCAGTGATTAATTTCTCCCCTCGATCTAGCATATGTTGTCGAAGGCCTTGAGAACCATGTAGTAAAGCATATTTTAGGTCCTCCTCTGAAGCTTCCTTTTGAAATTGGTGAACCTACATAAACAAATATAACCAAATTTATAAGGTATAATGAATCATAAGATACAATTAACTCATAAGTTTTTCATGACTTTTTTTATGAAATAGAGAATACAGTAGATGAAAATATTCACTTACCAAGCCACCACGAATGCTATTGTACCCACCAGATCCTAATTTATGGGATCCAATACTTGACACCCTAGCTTGGGTTGCTTTTGTTGTATCTCGAAGGCGTCTTTTAGATCCTCCTCGTGCAGAAGGCCTTGTAGTTTGGATTGTTGTGCACCTTCCTCTTAAATTTGGCATCTTTAATAAGTTCATCCCATGTCATTTGGTCTGTAATCCAAGCTGGACGTGGATATCTCAAGTCTTTTGTCAGCTTTGACCTTAAATTGTCTCGTTTAGAGTGAATGTATCTTCGTGCAATATCTAGAATAATTTCCTTATTAAAACCAGGATTTCCAAATGCTATTATGACATCTTTAAAGAGCTCATCTTTCTTAGCATTGCCTTGCTTCCTCCAATCCATTTGAATGGTATTGCCAAATAATTGTTCTGCACGATGAAAAATAAAGTGAAAGAATTTTAACCCCCTTTCATCCTTCAAGACATTTCCTTCTGAGGTGAGCAAAATTGTAACTTCTTGTGTTCCTTTTGTAGTCACTGAGGATATTGTTGTAGTCTTAGGGGTTGAGGTAAATGCCCCTATAGGTACCTTAGTCACTTTGTCATTTATTTCCTGTATTTACAACGAGATCATCAAGCAACAATGTAATCACATTTTAGTATCACAAAGCAAGCATGTAATCATCAATGATGGTTTTACCAATCAATATGCTATTATAATGATAAAAGTAAAATATGAACTAGAAAAGAATAATAAGATAATATTACCAAATAATTTTACCTGTTCATCTGAAGTAAGCCCTGCACTCCCCAACAATTTCCTCTCCCATAACTTAATTTGTTTAAGTATTTCTTTCCTAATTTCAACATTTTCAAGAGTTTCCGGTAGGAGTCTTAGTATTCTTGATTGTGATTCTATAAGACTCCTCAAGGAAACTTCTTCAGGTGTTGGTGGGATATTAGGAGCATCCATTTCAACAGGGATACTAGGAGCATCCATTCTTGAAACATCCTGCAAGACAAATATAAATATTAAAGTGGTATAATAGGGGAAATAACAAAATCAAACCCACACAAACATATGGTTAAATCTTACATTTTTCCTAGCATTGGGTGTATCGGATGGCATAATTGGATCTTGCATGCCAACAAGATGCATTCTTGGTGGACTTACTCTAGAAATGCCCTATGACAAAAACAAAAATATTAACAAAATATAAAAGGAGAAATAAGTTAATTAAATGCACAAGAATCTAGATGTACTAAAGGGCGTGATAGGGGTTGGAACGACTTTAGAGATGGCCTGCATTCCACAAACATAAATTAACATAATATAATATGGAACATAAGATAATTGAACCTATAAAAGATGATTTTCAAACTTACCTCATGCACCATCATAGTAATGTTTTTCCCTTGAACAATAACATACATAATTTTCATTATGTTTCAATATATAAGAAAAAATATAAACAATGCTCAACTTCCAAAGTTTTTTTAGCTTTATGGTATTGTGTTTCTCTTGCCTAGGTGTTAATTGTGTAAAGTGCATAGGTGTTGATTGTGTAAAACTTCCAAAGACAAAAGTGTCTTTCAAGTAACTTGTTAAAGAAGTAAAAAAATAAAGTGAAACAACTTATCCAATTGAAAAAAAATTGCAAGCTATATTCATTGGCATTACAAGAATCCACTTACAAGAATATGTTCTAGTACCTGGTATGATAAGAGTTAACATTGCATGCTCTTTTTTCATTGCCATCCAAGGGGGAAGATTGTTGTTAATAATTAAAACTGGCCAAACAGAATATGTTGTTCTAAGATCTCCAAAAGGATTGACACCATCCATTGCTAGAGAAATTCTTGCATTCCTTGGCTCATTTCTTAAATGTGGCCATTTTTCCTCGATCTCTTTCCAATGTTTGCTATCCGCAGCCATACGCATGACACCATCTTGGCTCCTCGCTTGTGCATGATAATTCATATATTTTGCCAATTCCTTGCATTTGAACATCCTCTCAAACCTTGGCTTTAGTGGAATATGACGAAGTACTTTATAAGGAACCTTCTTGGATACTTGATCTTGACGATACCTATTTGTGTGACACACTGGGCATTGTTGCAAATTTGCATTCTTTCCATAGTACAATATATGGTCATTTGGACATGCATCATATATATTGTACTCCATTCCAATGTCTTTCATCACTGAAGATACTTCTCTATGAGAATGAGGCAACTTATTGTCCTTTGGAAGTATTTTGTTTGCCAAAAGTCTACATGAGACAACAAATTATTTTTATAAGTATACACAATATTCAAAACTTTCAAGACATTTAGATCATGAATTTATAGTAATATCAAATCCTACCTTAATATATCAGTAAAACATGTGTTTGTCAATCCATGTGTAACCTTCAAGTTCAACAACAACATAAGTGTTGCCAATATAGAAGTATCTGCATTTGGGAAAAGAGGCGTCCTAGCCAACTGAGCTAGGGGTGAATCAATAACTTCTTCAGAAGATGTGTAGAAGTCTTGGAGAAATTCATTGACACCAGCCTCATTTATCTGTGAAGTGGTTTCATCCATAAATGTGTCTTGTTCTTCATCTTGAGAGTGGCTATCATCAACGACATCCATTGGTTCTTCAAGAATATTGGGAACTGGAAGTGGCTTTTCATCAAAAAACCAATTGAAATGATCAATAATAATCTGTTAAATAATATGCATATTTATTTATTATAAGAATAACAATTTATTAATTATAGTGTACCTCTTCTATATAAACTCCATACTTCAATCTATGGATACCAACAAGTCGTCGCTTCTTTAGTTTCCTATTTTGGCACCTTTTGCAAGTACAATATATCATTTCATTGAAGTATTCATCTGTCCCGGGAGCAGGTCTTTCTTCCCCTTTCATCTGAATATTCAGATGATGACGATGTGCTATTTCCCTAAATGTACCATGTAATATCAACAATAAGAGTACAATTTTTAACTCGAGTATTACTTCTTTTTTTAGGAGAATATGACTATTAGGTGCATGATATGTTACAACTTAAGAAATTTGAAACTTTGAAAACATAGTTTTAAGTTGAGATACACAAAAGTGCAAAAGTTTGTCATTTTTATATAGAATCTATGGGGTTTTAAGTTCATTTTCTTGTCCTTGGATCACCCTTTTTTAGACATTTGCAATGTGGATGCATAGCACCAGCATTGGAGGTTGAATTTTTTTTGTTCTTATAGTAACTATACCATGTGACACCTACACCAAAGATGAAAATGACCCTAAAACTATAAAACATATGTTTTTTAATCACTAAATAGTCCAATCTTTTGATCATAAAAATGATATTAAATATTACTAGATATGTTACCTATTAAATCCTAGGTTAATGTTTCATTTCATTAAAATGATATTGCAAGTACCAAAATCAACAACATAAATACCTGGTCTGCCATTTCCAATAGACACTGATTAGGAATTGGTGATGTAGAATAACCTGAAATACATGGAATTAAATTAATTATAGCATGAGAAGCAAACCAAACCTGCACCTAAACCAAAAGAGTGTGTAATAAAGAGTCATAAAAATTGTCAAGGGAAGATTAAAAAACTCATCATGCCCATCACTAAATATTTCATCAATATATCATAAGCCACAAGATAGTTAAGAAGTACTTGCAAACTAATCTAAAGGTGGAACATGTATATCAATTTATCACTAGGATTAGGGGAAAGATGAAGCAAGATAGACACAAGTAGGAAAATCCATAAGTAAACAAGGAAATCTATCATGAGATGTATAAAGGATATGTTCACTAGGAATATCATCATCACAAGGTATAATAATGTCATGAAGGATTAAGGAAGGTGTAGTTTTACCATGTAATGTATTAGATCCATAATTTTATCACTAGAGGGTATTGGGTAAAAAGGGGATCACATCTAAAAATAAGACTACACAATTTAAAAATAAGACTACAATTTAAAAAATTAAATCTAAAAACCCTAAAAAGAAAAGAAGGTCAAAACTAAAGATTGTGTAGGAATGTCAATTCACCTAAAATGTAAAGGAATAAAATCATTTTTACATAAAACTAGGGTAATTAAGCAAAGGTGATCATTTAAACATGAACTAACATAGATATAGATTAATCAAAGTTGGGACAAATAATTGTAATAAATATTAAAATTAAGAGTGGGGGATATTAGTGCTTAGCTTTACAACTAATGATGGAATATTGAATGATGTTGGTGATGTGTTAAATTAATTTGTCACTTCTAGAAAAGAATGACCTTGATTTGATGAATATCTCAAAATCTGAACTAACATTGAAAAATGATGGAGGTTGATCCCAAGTGTCACAAATTTGATCTCAATATGTCATGTTTTCCAACTTCTGACTTTTTGATCATCTAGCGTTTGATTTTTTGAACCACTAGTGGGGAATCCACAAGAATTCCTAAAAGATATGGTAAGCTACCTACCCAAGAATGAATTGCCAAATATATCTAATAATGCAAGCACCTTTGACTCTTTCAACAACCTCATTTGAGATTTAAGAAAAAACCTTTCCTGTTACCCACAAGATTGAAGGAATTTAAGAGTAAAGCTCTAATACTATACTGTTATTGAAATTTGTAAAAATCATCACATTCAATAATCAATACATAAAAGCTTAATAAATCTGCTCTAAAAGAGAGCGAACAACAACATTAAGAAAAACTGGAAAATAATGCTCATAACTGTATATTTATCTCTGTTTAACTGTATCTTAATTCTGGAAATATAGAGCACATTATATAAAAAACAGAACAAGCTATTCGTAGTTCAAGGAAAACTAAATTTAGGGAAAATACATGTAAACTAATTGCATGAAAAAAATAGTCTAAAAATAGAACAAAGCAAACTGACTTAAGCTAAAAAAGACTATTCATACAACAGTTTATTATGCATGGAAACAAACTAATTAAAGAAAACTATGTCTAATTAAAGAAAACTATGTCCTTGGTGGTTGAACTAGAAATGACAGTAGATAACTGCATGCGGTTGATCATGCATTCTTCAAAGACACCATTTATTTGCTGATCAAATTCTAGTTCTCATTTAGCTCCAACAATGATCACACTAGAAACATTCAACGATATGAACGACAATGCTTTCTATAAGAATACGTGGCTAGGTTATAATAGAATGCTCAGAACAAATCCGAACATGCATATGCAACTAGAGTAAGAACTGTCCAATTAATAACTAGAACTCCAAACAAGGTAAGCTGGCCACAACTTGATATCTTCTAGATTAGATTGTGGTTGAATTTGTTGCCCAAAATCTATAGTCATCTTTTACAGACTAGCAATCATACCTTAGTGTGCAATGGGTACGCCAAAAAGTTGTGAAAGGTCATTTGCAATATTTAATTTTAAAAAAATGCTTCAATTTATTTTTTCTTCCCTCTTCTACCATTCTTTCCTTTTTATTTGAATCTAATGTTAGATCCTAGTTTATTCAGTGGTTTAGTTGTATTGGTTCCTATGATCGTGTACATACAAGAAAACGTCGGTTGGGGTTTTGGTTTTGGTCTCCCAGCTGCAGCCATGGCTATAGCCCTCTCTCTCTTCTTCTACGGAACAAAAATGTACCAACATAAGATACCTTCTACCAGTTCAGTAACTCAAATTGTCTGAGTTTTTGTTGCTGCAATTTGCAAGTGGAATATTTCTATTCATTCTCAAGGAGAAGGGAACTATTATGTTACTCAAGGATTTGGAAGAGTTCAAGGAGAAGGGAACTATTTTCTTTTGCCCACTAATCAATTCAGGAAAACCTCCTTTCTACCTATTTACCTGCAACTGACTACTGATCATGCAATTTGGAAGAGTTCATAAGCAGCTACATTTCTGTTTAGTTTTTAGGCTTGACATTTTTAAAATGCATTTGAAAAACTTAATGAAAATACTCCTAAGGACATTCGGTTTTGTTTTGTAGGTTTCTTGACAAAGCTACAATTGCAACTGATTTGGACCATGAGCACAAAACAAATATTGATTGGATGCTATGCACAACCACACAGGTTGAAGAGGTCAAGTTTGTTCTAAGATTGATTCCCATTTGGGTGACTTGTTTGATTTATGGTGTTATTTGTGCACAAACGCCAACATTCTTTATAAAATAGGGTAGCACAATGGATAGTAGGATCATTGGAGAATTTAAAATCCCCCCTACAAACTTGTAAACCTTTATTAGTCTATCTATTCTAGTGCTAGTGCCTGTGTATGATCAAATCTTTGTTCCATTTGCCAAAAGCATAACAGGAAATGAATGTGGTATATGATAAAATATAACACAGCAAAAGAAAACAAAGAACAGAGCAACAACACAGAATAGAGAATAACTCAAATGTTGCATATATTAACAGTATAATCTGGTACATATTTATAGTGAAAATACACCCAACAACTTTCCTAAATAACTGGTCACTAATTCAACAGCTAGTTGTAGTTGATTGACATTTCTACAATATTAGATTGCTAATCTTTCTAGTTAAATTAATTTTTAAATCAAAGTTTTGGTTCATTGATCCTCAAAAGAAATACAATATACTAACACTTGCAGCCGAGGGAGCTGCAAGGAATACGTCGATAGTATTATATGATTTGCTGAACATTATGATAGTATTATTTTTTGAAAATATCATGTCTTCTCAATGTGGTCCTCAGAATCACAATATTGCCATGCCCTAAGCATAATATGGATGGTCCAGTATGCTTCAACTAACATAAGAATTCTGTAAGGAAAATAACAGATAACAGCAGAATTGTTAAGCCAAAATCCAAACCCAAATATGATGTGTAATAAAATTAAGCCAAAACTGGGTGAATGCGATTCACTTTGGTAACGGTAGAATTGCAGCAAGCAACATATGGCTGAGAAGAGAATGCTTTCGAAACATATAGACTTGAAAGAAGCATGAAGATCTAATGTGAACTATTTCTTGATTGATAGTTAGCTAGGTTCTTTGAAGCAGGACTGAAACACAATCTCCTACAAACCCATCATTATCTGCATATTATCATCACAAAGGTACAGTATGTCCTGTGCACTTACACTTACAAAGGCTCAAAAGCATCAAATGATGTTCCCTGTAATCTGTACACAATGATTGCAGACAGCAGTTTATTTTTTGGTTCACGCATGAGACAATGAACGATGTCCTGTGAGTTGTATAATGCGAGTACATTTCTTACAAAGATTTTACAAGATGTTTCATATGCACTATTTATGATTATACATTTTCCATAAACCATTTTGGTTTTTATTCCCTTGTTGTTACTGTGATGGTGAAATTTGGATTAAAGGAGACTAAAAGAATATAAAACAATCACTCAATCCGAACAACAACATACACCTCCAATTAGAACATAAATGGAAACACAAAACATAAACAATGCAAACTCTGAGATTGCTCCAATGATTGCCAGATGTTTGCAAAGGGAAATGATGTCTAATTATAATAAATCAACCCGCAGTATGATAATCCTTTACGATGGCACGTCTTACGACAGTTCATAAGAGCAGTGACACAGTCTTCTCAAAGACAAAGGGATATCATGAGTCTACACATCTGCTTACATATGAATGGTCCTGTATACCTGTAGGTGACCATATAACAGAGGTTTTTTATGCACAGCAAATAAGGATGGCATGTCAACTAGTTTCACCTAGATGATACCCGCCAAGTAATGGAAAACACTAGACAGTTGAATTTGTTTGAAAAGTATGTGAATAACAAGATAGTTAGTCAAGTGGTAGTTTAAGGCATTAAAGGATAGTTGCAAAGGAGAAACATGGTTGAAAAACTCAAGCCTTCCTTGCACCAATGCCTAGCTGGAGCTTTAACAGAATCCAAAGATGGAGAGATGAAGTGATTAAATATTGCATTTTCTTCTCAACAAATCCATTTTGTGTATGTTTTTCAATCACTGCATTCCATGCGAGTACATCTTACAAAGATTTTACAAGATGTTTCATATGCACTATTTATGCTTGTACCAATTCTATAGCCAAAAAATTGACTTATCTTCTTCTGTTGTTTGATTTTGGGCATTATTTCTTTGTTTTGCAACCCTTATTGCATTCTTCTATTTTTTAGACCCAAAACTTCATTAGCATAGATGAGAAGCTATTACTCAATCCCCATCTGGCTTACAAAATTTGTAATAAAATTGAATAATTATGCAGTCAAACAGGAAACACCAAATCTTTATAAAACTGACCCATTCTTGTACAGTTTTAAGAAAGTATTAAATAATTTAAAGATTTCAGACAAAGTATTGAAAATAAGGCTTGACCTAAATAATTTCTTACAGAATGTTTCAAATTACCAAAAAATAGCTCTCAAAGTTTTGGGGCCTTCTTGTTAAACCTTCCACTAATCAGCACTGTTTTGATTCGTATGTTTCTGTAAACTAATAGAATTCTATCCCTTTTCATATATTTTCTGTTTTTCAGACGTAAAGTCCAAACCTCCTTTGTTTCTCTGTCCTTTGTTTTTTTGTTATCTTTAACCATACAAGTTCAAAATCAGCCCCACTTCTGGCGATCTGCTACATAGCATACATAAACCTTCATTAAAAACACCACCAAAATAATTTTGAAAGATACTTCTCCTAACTAAATTCACATAATGCAATTCAAATTAGGAAGCAAACACCCTGCTATCTAAATTCCTATTTATAATGCAATTCAAATTAGGAAGCAACCACCCTGCTATCTAAATTCCTATTAGAAAACCAAAAGGCAGGAGAAAAAAACACAAAAGGTCCTTCCTTAACTAAACTCACACAATCTATATCAAATTAAGAAACAATATATTGAAAATTTCCATCCATTGAAATCGAATACCACACCTTTTTTTTTTTCCCTTGAACTCTCCCATACCCTCTTTTGATGTGTCACTTTTATAACAATTTCAGTCATTTTTTTAGGGTTAGGGTACCCTAAAAGATTCTATATAATTTATATGACTACATATTACTATTTTAGAGGGTACCCTAAAAGATTCTATATAATTTATATGACTACATATTACTATTTTAAAGAAGATGGTTGATTATACTCAAAGCATTTAAATTTAAAATTGTATATGAGTCAAAAACAATGTACATAAAATTTAAAAAATTAAAAATAAAATTGTATCATACATTCAATGAATTATCAAAAGAACATGTTTCTATTATAAATCTCTTATTTTTTTCTCTATAAAAAATTGTGATTTATATTATAAATTTGAAAAACTTCAGGATTGATTTAAAACCTCCTAACAACATATTTCGGGATTCAAAGTCCCCTTACATTCCAGCTTAGGCAATTAAATATCTATCAGATTCCATTATTTGTGGCTCTACTTTCGGCATTCAAAGTCCCCTTACATTCCAGCTTAGACAATTAAATATCTATCAGATTCCATTATTTGTGGCTCTACTTTATCTCTCTTTAGTTATCCTAAAATTATCGAAACACTTAGGTAATTTGCCCTCTTTTCTTTTTCTTCCTATTTTTGTTAAGATCCAATTTTTCCCCTATTGAGACCATTTTCAGTATTAAGGTTGTAGATATCTTCTTCAATTTGGGTATGCAGATCAACAGAGATCTCCTTCCCCTTTGAGCTATCTAAATCTGGACTGTTCACAGTGGCCCCTTCTGGATCCATTATATTTGGTCAATCCCAAAGCCCTTTCTTCCTTGAACCAACTTCCACAATTTTAACTGTGTTATTAGTTATTACTCTTATCCTCACCATCATTTTTTGTCCTATCGGATAGGGGAGACTTATTATCTTGGTTCTCCACCCTACTAAAATTTAGTAAAGGCCTGCAACCTTAATGTTTCGGGTGGGCTTTTGAGCATGGCTTGTTTATTTGGTGTTTTCCATTTGTTCTAAAGAAATTATTATACATTTTATTAAAAAAAAAATTTAAACGTAATGAAATGAAATGTTTAGAAAAATAAAAAATAATTCATAAAAATGGATACGTCACTAAATGGGGCAAAGAGAGGCATTAAATGGCGAAATTTGTATGAACAACAAAGAAGAGGGAGGCTTTAAAGGAGAAGATTTAACAATTGCAAAAGAAACCGGTGAAGAGTTTATGAAAATTTGAAAGTTTTCTAATATGTAGTTGGAGTGATATGTCATCAGGTCATGTGTTCCATGTAGCTAAAGGTCCCATATTGTGGCTCCATCTGGCTACTACAGCACATAGCTATTACAAGTCCCGATAAGGTAGCCTGAATGGACCCTATCAAAGCTAGAGCCAGCCCACGCAAGGAAAAAGTCTTGAGGCAACCAATAAAACCAAGGAGATAGATAGATGCTTAAGTCCAAGCCTATGCTTGAAAGCCACATCCCTAAACGTGTTGCATGCCTACCACATTTGGAGCTACATGTCTTGCAAGTGTCATTCCTTATCAATAGATTGAAGTTGAAACATTTTCATTTTGATGGCTGCAAAATTCTTTTCTAATATTTTTTAGACCTAATCTTTGTTTGTGTATAGATTGAAGCAACAAGCTCATGATCCTGTAACATGTTTAGTAGCTCTTGAATCAAACTTAGCTACAATGCAAGCACTTCGGGGCAATACATTACTAAAGAATCAGTTGGCTCTTCACATAATGCAATATTGGCTTTGAGAATGCATCGTCAGAATGAATTTTTCTATTTCAATCCTGTGTTTAAATTTTGAAATTTTACTTAGACTGAGCGAATTGCATTGCTTTTGTATTTTTTATTCATTCTTGTGTGTAGGTGAAACAAGCACACTCCTCATGATAGCAGTAGGTTCTGCAATTGATGCTACCTGAAGCGCTAGTAGCAACAGATCTAGTTGAAATGTTGATTTTTGCATTCTTTTAAACAAAAATAATGGTTTTGAGTTTAAGTTGTTTTCAGGCATGGGGTGAGGAATTTTTCAGCTGACTGAAAGATGTTTTCCTCACGCCAGACAACTTTTCGGATAATCAATGCTTTCATTTAAAAGATAGTGAGAAAAAATGGCCAGAGTTTGCAGGGGAAAATTAGGAAACCCTCCACAGCAGAAAACCAATTTCCCTACAACTACTGCTTCAATCTATTTATAAAACTGACCCATTCTTGTACAGATTTAAGAAAGTATTAAATAATTTAAATATTTCAGACAAAGTATTGAAAATAAGGTTTGGCCTAAATAATTAATTTCTTACAGAATGTTTCAAATTACCAAAAACAGCTCTCAAAGTTTTGGGGGCTTCTTGTTAAACCTTCAACTAATCAGCATTGTTTTCATTTGTATGTTTCTGTAAACTAACAGAATTCAATCCCTTATGTATGCCCTGATAGTATTGGTGCCTATGTAGCAGATCACCAGAAGTGGGGCTGATTTTGAAAGATAACTCTCCTAACTACCTAAATTCACATAATGCAATTCAAATTAGGAAGCAACCACCCTGCTATCTAAATTCCTATTAGAAAACCAAAAGGCAGGAAAAAAAAAACATAAAAGTCCTTCCTTAACTAAACTCACACAATCTAGATCAAATTAAGAAATAATTTGCATGTCCTTCCTTAACTAAACTCACACAATCTAGATCAAATTAAGAAACAATTCACATGAGGTTCCAGAGATTTAGGTATTTATGCCTTTCGATTTACAATAATAAACTTCCCAAGATTTTTGCCAATATTGTATATGATTACATGAAATTCCATGCATATAGAGATTTAAAAACAAAATGTTCATCAAAGTTGTACATTTTACAGATTCCTTGAAGTTCGAGAGGACATATTACCAGTTTTTCAGTGCAGTTGGTAAGAGTTTGAATTTAAGCTTTGCCAATTATGGCACCTGAAATAAATTATGCCTTGAAACCAGATTGTTCTACTCAAACCGTTTCTTTATTAATTATTTAACATATTATGGGACAAAACTGGTTTGCAGACAACTTTAACAGAGCTCATTTAAACGAAGTAATTAAACAAGAATGCTTCTAAGATTGCAAAGAGTTATGTGGGAGATGGCTTTCAAAATGGAACAAAATGTGTATCCCCACACTCCAGAAACTCCCTAAAATCTGGAATAATAGGTGATTTGAAGGCGTGCCTTTGTATATTCTTTTCCTTTACATTTCAAAGAGCATATAGTCAATAAATTCTTCTTTGTTTGATGAGAGCACATGGTCTGTTTGTTCATTCGTAATAGTTTCTGTGGGATAAGGAGTAAAGCCGAAGTCCAAAACATTTATTAGCAAGCATGCATGTAAAATGCGGAAGCATAGACAGGGTACGGGAATTGTTTGACAGAACGCCTCAAGAAAACGTGGTCTCAAGTCTCAAGGATTTCGATGGTTGCCAGATATGCACAGAAATGGGTTTATTGGCAAGGCTTTATAAACATTCAAGCATTTGTTGAATAATACATTGTATATTAGAACTGGGTAAACACTAAGAACCAAAGTTCTTGAGGAACAGGGTAAATAGGTGCTTGATACTTCATAATGTATAAAGAATAACTGAACAATCAATTTAGTAACCTTGTTGCATGTCCTCTAATCGGTGATTCCTCTGCATTAACAACTACTTGCATCCTTAACACTTATTTTGGCGGGGCTGATAACAAACTTAAAAAAATAAAGGAAAAAGAAAACAAAGGAGGCGACAGGAAGACAAACCCACTTGTTTTGTCTGTTCTGTGGTCCCCGCCTGTGTTCCTCTTTTCCACCTGCTAAATGTTGTCCCCACCCCCTGAAAAATGTTGCTTATGCCCTGGTGACAGTGCCCCCAAGCCTAGCAAATAGTGCGTTAACTGCCCAGTAGTTCACTGCCCGCAATTACGCAGCCTCCAACAAAAAGAAAATGCAGTTTAGGAGGGAAATGAAAAACGGCGCAGGAAAGGAAAATGTAGGGAGGGAAAATAAAATCTTTTTTTTAAAAAAAGTTTTTTTATTGTCTTAATTTTGAACCAATTAGAAGTTAAAAATATATTGTCTTAAACTAATGTCTTAAAAATCCCTATCGCCAATATGGCGTATTGTCTTGAATTTAAGATAGTTAGAAAGTGAAAAAATATATAGTCTTAAGAAGCAATATTTAAAATCACATAATGTAGTGGCATTATTGTTTCCAAACTAAGACATATATAATATAAACCAAAATAAAAACATTAATTTCACCAATCCATAATGAAACATTAATTTGATAATCTAATCAACAAGCAACCAATAATTTATAACTTCCCCACAATATGTATGCATAAAAATATTATAGAAAACATTAATTTAATGAGTTGCCTTGAGACAACTTGCACATTAACTTTTTCTTTCCCACATTATTTATAGACAAAAATATTATATGGCAGTTTAAATGCTCACAACACAAATTATATACAGTATGCATGCATAAAAAATATAAAAAACAGTTGTAATCATGATTGTAATTTTTTCTCTTATTAAATTATAGCAGACCAAACAAAACCATTGGAATCTGCACAAACTACAATATATCAATTTACATCAATGCACCAAAAAATACATTTCCATTAAAGAGTTGTCTCACTGATTACGCCTCCCTTATTCTCATACCAAGACTATATACTGCATCCCTCACATGGCTTTCATTTGCTTTGCACATTCGATGCTGTCGCTAACTATTTTCTCCATATGATTCTTGTACGAGAATCCCAGATCTATCAGTTTCTTGGAAGAAACTGGTACAACTTTCTTCCACTCATCTTCTTCCTCTTCATTCCTTTTTCACATAACAAAGAAAAAAAATTATTAAACACTTCCCCTGACTGGGAAGGAAATGTAGTATACTGAGCACTAAATTACTTACCCAAAAGCCAAAGGGATTTCTGGATATCGTTTGTTAAAGAAGTTTAGCAAGTCAGCAATGGTCACGGGATCAGAACAGCACACATATCGACCTGCTGCAGATGGGTGCTCCATCAAAAAAATGTGGGCACTGCATACGTCTTCCACGTGGACCAATGGCACCGATCCTAACAGAGATTGAAAGGAAACTAAGCCTTCATATTGAGCTCTGTTTCCTGAGAAAATTTGGAGTTCCAGTTCTCAAATCATATATTTAGGAAGAGAAGAAACCATAATTACAGATGGACAAACACTAGAAAAATGTTTCCTAGTTTACCTGAAGAGGATAAATTACCTGTGAGTAGTGATAAAATTAATAAAGCACTCTCGGGAAATGCGGGGGCTAGACACGGACCTCCCACCAGCCCTACCACCACTGTTATCACTTCAATCCGCTCCTGCGCTCCGTATCGCAAAGCTGCTTGTTCCGCCAAAGTCTTCGATATTGCGTACATCTGAAGATAACATCTACTATAAGATGAGCCATTCATTCTAATAATAATTATTGAACAATAACTCCAACACTTACTCCATAAATGGCGTTTTGGCCTCTGATATAATCAACAGGAGTCCAGGAGGATTCATTAACGACCTCCTTAAGTTGCCCGTCATCATTTAGAGGATAAGCTGCGACGATGGAAGAAGTATGGATTACTCGCTTCACGGTTTTTGCTTTCTTGCAAGCTCTTAGAATGTCCAGCGTTCCGTCAACGGTAGGCTGGATGATATCTGCCTGATGCCACTCCACTCACTGCCTCAATCTCATCCATAAAACATGTGGAAAACAGAGGGATTTTTTTGGGTAGATCGATATATTAGTTATTACCTGGAAATCAAGAACGGTGGCCAAGTTGATGACGAAATCGCAACCTTCAATAGCAGAATCAAAGCTGCCATGTTGCAAAAGATCTGCTTTGAACAGGTGGAGTCTTTCTTTGGCTCCGGGAAGGGATAGCAGATGACTATTTTTAGCTGGGTTTTCTAGAGGAGATCCAAAAATAAATTGTAAATATAGTGTATGAATGAAGAAGAGGTATGAGATGAAGGAAAGAGGGAGGTACCAGGATCTCTTAAGGTAGCGTGAACTATATATCCCTTTTGCAGCAGATTTTTGACGAGGGAGGATCCGAGGAATCCTGCCGCTCCTGTTACACACACTTTTTTCCTCTTACCGTCTTCTTTATCCATCTCCTCCTCCTTGGTGTTTTAAGATGCCCAAGGACTTCCTAATTATAATTTCACGGGTAATAAGATATAAGGAATTTAGCAGGGCAGTGGTGGTTTAGATCTCGCCTGAATACAGTTTGATCAGAAGCTGCAGAGGTTACATTGTGGAAACGAAGCCACCAAGAGTTACGTGTTGAATGAAATGTAAAATAATACAATAAAGGTATGTCTGTGATTATCATGGAATATTGTCGAGCGTAACTAAACATTTCAATATAATACGTAGGAGGAGGGGCCCATTAGCTAGTGCTCTCTTTTGAATAATGTGGGCACACAAGTCATCATTCATTTGCCTTTGTAATTTGCAATTAGTGTATTGTTAATTCCAAGCCGTTTGACAATTGCAGCAGGTAGACTTCTTATGTACCTGCATAAGCTAAAATATATTTTTAAATAATTAAGAAAAAATATAGTTTTTTATATTAATTATTTTTTTATCATGATAGTGAGTCTATCAATAAGATTAATTTGTATGAGTTTTTTAATATCCTTTTTTTAGTTGTTTGGTTAAAGCATCATGTCATGCTTTATTTGGCAATGCTCTCTATGTGTCTTGGATTAATACTTGGATTCCATATTCTTATGGAAGGGTATATTTAAACTATTTTATCTTCTTTGTGATATTTCACATGAGATAACAACTTGACCATGATATAATATGAAGCAATTGTTCATTGATATTGTCACTGAAAGGAAACACATGTGGCAAAAACAATTTCCTACACTGAATCTATCAAAGTTGAGTTGCAAAAAATTATAAACCAATTAACATTTACAGATTCAGATGCACATCTAAAAACACATAAATAGATATTCAAAACAGAATAAACTCATAACACAACATATACGTGGGAAAACCCTTTTGGGAAAAAACCCACACTCCAAACACTCAGCTCAATTGTATTAATCAACAACAATAGTTACAATACAATCTCAAAGCTATACTCTTAAGGAGTTTTCACACTATTACAGGATTCTAGAATAATTTTGGCAGCATAACAGCGTCTCTAAAAAATCTTCAACCTGTCTCATAAAATATTCTAAGGCACCAACATATAAATAGAGCTCAACATGAAAAGGAAGGCTCCCATGGTTTCCAAAACCAACTTAGCCCAAGAGGTAAGTTGTGTCAAAAACAATAACTTGCTAATCCATAAAACATTGCACATAGCAACTTCCAAAAGCAACAACACCTATCTCATCTATAACGGTCATCTTGCCAAACACAATGTAAGTTCAACATAGAAACTGCAACAACCAAGAATAGGTGCTTTCTTTACCTCACACCACTTAACAAACATGAACTCCACCACAATTGTCAGCTGCTAAAATACAACTCCAATCCATAATAGAATTTGCAAACCAAGACTCTTTAGTCAACAAAGGAAAATTGCCAAATCAATTTCCACTCCAAAATGGAAACATATGTCAACATCTCCCCCAAAAAATAGTATCTTCCAAGTGAGATCTAACTTCCTAAAAAATAAGGATTATGCCATCTCATCACCTGCCATGTAGGATGCCTCCTCACAAAGAGGTCCCACAAAGATGAATGACAACTTAGGAAGTTAATAATTTAGGATAAAAATAATTATGTAAAAATTAATTAAAAATTAATTCACCATGTTGAATTCTGTTGGAGACACCTAACCAAACATCTTCTCTCCCACCATGCCCAAGGACCCCACCAAGAGCTACAACATTTCAACTGCGCCTCCCAAGGTCAAATGGAGCTGGGGCACACCATTTAAAGTCCTTCTGAAGTCACTATTTCTGGTTTACTGCATTTGCAGCCATTCACCCAGCACCAACCTTCTCCAACTCTCACCCTTTCCAATTCTACACACAAACAAAATGAAACCTGCATCAATGTGTTTATTCTAGCATGTAGTGACTTCTGAGCTGCTTCTAATTTGGCAAATTTTTATCAATAGATAGTAACTGCCTAGCATCAAAACCAAACAGACTCGACAACCATTTCAAGCCAAATGGTTTCGGTTAAGTGGCTTGAGGGTTACCATTATATCTTTTCCAGCCAGTAATGCGTTTTACCATAGCTCTTTGTCGCCTTCATTTCCATTCAACTATTAAAGTACCACCAAACACGCGAAACAGCAGACCACCTGGTGGATATCTCTCCTGCTATCAAACGCTACTCTAATCCCCAACTCTAATCCAAACCCATCGAATACAAATTGAATTGCTTAAGGTCCTTAGGATAACGATGAGCGAGGGCGAAATACTCAGCACTCTATAAATATCAACCACCCCTTTCACCTGCGATCCCCAATGTGATTCATCCAGATTAAAATTAGCTTTTAAACCACCTGCATTCCATTATTTTCTGGTGGTGACGTGGCACCTCGAAATGCACTATGCAGCGGCGATTAGTTACTTCCCGCCAACATTCTTAATAAATTCGGTCATGTCCTCAAATCTTCATTTAGAGATTTCGGGGAACAATACTGCACCATTAACTTCTTCGTTCCGCCATGAAAGTTCAAAACTACTAAGGATTCCATGAAATGATATGATAATTCTACAATGATCAGATCGCGAAATACTTTCTGAAGCTTTAACTAAAGCTTTCTCTCATTAGTTTCTATTATCTCTTCTGATCTCCATCCCTAGAATATACCTTGCTGCACCTAGATCTTTCATATCAAACTGTGTTGACAACTGGAACTTCAAATCTGAAATCATACTACCATTCCCAAAAAAATAACATATCATCTACATACAATGCAATAATGAGAATGCAAACCCATTCTTTCGAAGTTTTGGAATACATCACTAATGGTTAAAGATTTTATAGATCTCTCGAAAACCCCAAAACCCCAACAATATAGGTGTCAATTTTGATACCATATCTGTAGGGGAGACCAAGCTACAATTCCGATACCAAAGACTTTAACTTTTGTAACCAGATTTTCACCCGAACCATGAAGTGCTCTAGCTATGACATGCGGCAAAATCTCTTTCCCGCTAAAGCCACCATGAAGGAAACGCGTTCTCACTTATCCATCTACTTCAATTCCCCTGCACCCATGCCAGTATGCAGCGAGCAACGAAAACAAATGGTATTGCCTTTACTTTCGGAGCAATAGTATATATAAAATCCCCACCCAGTGTCAATTCCCTCTTCGGCAGGATCCTCACGACCAACCGTGCCTTTATGCTTCTCAACATACCATCAAGACTCATTTTTCTCTTCAACACCCAATTTACAAACTGTTTTGTTTACGTCCTCTGCATAGTACCTCGTATCCCAATATTTTTCTTAATGTAGCCATTTTTCTCGGCCCATGGCTTTCAACCAAGAATTTGCATCATCCATACTCACAACCTCTCTAATAGTCCTATGCTCATTAGTGTTAGAAATCAAAGAAAAAACATAATTTGAATCCAATAATGAATATCCAAACCTCTCTAGTGAATATCCATATCTATCCTGTTGTTACTTCTCATGTGTAGACCTCCTCACTGGCTGAGGTTGAGGTTCTTCTTCTTCTTTAGAACTTTATGATCTTCTCAAGTTCTCCTCATCACTGGGTCCATTATGGGCTTCAGGTTCAACTTTCTTAGAGTCAAGAGGAAGCTGAACCACATCTTCTTTCTTTTGTTCCTGTAGGCTACAAAATAGAGGAAGAAGGTTTCATCTCTTTGAAGATAACACTTTGACTATAGAGAACCTTTTCGGCCACTGGATCTGAAAGCTTGTACCCTTTCACACCAATACTATATCCAATGAAGATACACTTGATAACCTTATTTTCCAACTTTGAGCTTTTCTCTCTTGGAACATGAGCATATGCCTCACAACCAAGCACACTAAGATGTCTCAATGAAGGCTTCTTTCCCGGCCATGCCTCCATAGGTGTCTTATCAACAAGTGCTGATGTAGGAGATCTGTTTACTAGATAACATGCAGTGGCAATAACTTCAGCCCAAAACTTTTGTTCAAGGCCAACACCACTCAACATACTCCTAACCCTCTCCATCAACATCCCGTTCATCCTCTCTACAACTCCATTTTGTTGAGGGGTATATGGAGTTGTCTTATGCCTTTCAATCCCATGTTCTTTACATAACTTATCAAATTATGTGAAACGAAACTCACCACCATTGTCAGTCCTCAAACACTTTATCTTTCTACCAGTTTGATTTTCTACCAAGGATTTAAACTCCTTAAACCGACTAAAGACTTTAGATTTACTTTTGAGAAAATAAATAAATGTTCTTCTACTATAATCATCTATGAAAGAAATAAAATATACTGACTTTCCTAACGAAGGAACATTCACATGACCAAAAAAATTAGAATGCACATAGTCCAAAACCCCAAAAGACTTATGAGAACTTTTAAAAAATTGCACACAATTTTGTTTACCAAAGATACAATGTTCACATAAGTCAAACTTGAGATTGCAATCTTCAAGGCCTTCTACAAGGCTCTTAGATTTCAAGGTTCTAAGACCCTTCTCACCAATATGGCCAAGTCTTTGGTGCCATAACATCATCTTCTCTACAGGAAGCTTTATTTCCAAGGAATGAGCACCCTTAAGTATCCAAAATGCACGACCATCAGATGTAGCTACTACATATTTTTCTACTTGATATGACGGTGAGGATGAAGAATCCAAAGATTTCTTCTTTGGTTTGTCAGAAGACTTATTGCACTGTACCGTGCATGCATCTAGCTTGAACAAGGTTCCTATCCAAACTCCTCTAGCCAAAACCATAGATCCTCTAGTCATCTTACATCCTCCACTTGAGAAGACAACTTGCACACCCTCATCATTCAATTTACTCACTGAAAGTAGGTTTTGTACCAAACCCGGGATATGCAACACACCATCAATTCCCTTCACTCTACCATCCGGGAATTGTATCCTGACTCTTCCATGACCAACTATCTTCAAATGAGAATCATCACCAAGATACACCTTTGCACCATCATATTCTTCATATTTCAAGAACCAATCTCTATGTGACGTCATGTGAAAAGATGTTCCAGAATCAATTAACCACACATCTTCTAATACTTGCATTCCCAAAGCTGCAACCAATGCTTCACCAAAATAATCATTCTCCATCTCAATCCTTCTAGATGCGCTTTCCATCTTTTTCTACAATAGGATATCAAGAAAATCACTTTTGCAAAACTCCCACTGAAACTTAGATCAGCTCAATAAACCCTTCAAACCCAACAATAGAATCAAAGTTGGTCAGGCTCTGATACCAACTGAAAGGAAACATAGGTGGCGGAAACAATTTCCTACACTAAATCTATTAGGAGAGAGTTGCAAAAAATTCTAAACCAATTAACATTTACAGATTCAAATGCACATCTAAAAACACATAAACAAATATTCAAAAAAAAAAAACTCATAACACAACATATATGTGGGAAAACCCTTTCGGGAAAAAACCCACACTCCAAACACTCAACTCAATTGTATTAATCAGCAATAACAATAGTTACAATACAATCTCAGAGCTATGCTCTTCAGGAGTTTTCACACTATTACAGGATTCTAGAATATTTTCGGTAGCATAACAATGTCTCTGAAAAATATTCAACCTATCTCATAAAATGTGCTAAGCCACCAACATATAAATAGAGCTCAACATGAAAAGGAAGGCTCCCATGGTTTCCAAAACCAACTTCAAATCCCAAGAGGTAAGTTGTGTCAAAAAAAATAACTTGCTAATCCATAAAACATTACACATAACAACTTCCAAAAGAAACAACACCTATCTCATCTACAATAGTCATCTTGCCAAATACAATGTAAGTTCAACATAGAAACTGCAACAACCAAGAATAGGTGCTTTCTTTACCTCACACCACTTGACAAACATGAACTCCACCACAACTGCCAGCTACTAAAATACAACTCCAATCCATAATAGAATTTGCAAACCAAGACTCTTTAGTCAACAAAGGAAATTGCCAAATCAATCTCCACTCCAAAATGGAAACATATGTCAACATCTCCCCCAAAAAATAGTATCTTCCAAGTGAGATCTAACTTCCTAAAAAATAAGGATTATGCCATCTCATCACCTGCCATGTAGGATGCCTCCTCACAAAGAGGTCCCACAAAGATGAATGACAACTTAGGAAGTTAATAATTTAGGATAAAAATAATTATGCAACAATTAATTAAAAACTAATTCACCATGTTGAGATATAGAATGGAGGTAAATAAGGTGGTAAGTGGAATAAGGAATGGTTCATAGGTTTGGATTGTGACCAAGTCTAAAAAATAATAAGGGTATACTAGGTTTAACATGCTAGTTAAGCTCATCCTATCAATTTTTACTTAGCCATTGATAAATAAATTTATTATACTTTAAATCCTCCACCATAAATTTTAAAACCAAATTCCTTACTAATTGTCTTCAATGTATATTTTATTTGGATTAAGATAAAAGTAAAAAATAAAAATTCAAATCATTATATTAATTGGTTGGTTTCCTTCCTTAATTTTATTTCCATTTGCATACATGTACTAATTACTATTCTATTGAAAACTAGTTATTATTCATTTATCTAATTTATTATTTATGTATTAAAAAGTTTTGATTCAAATACATGTAAGTACACCATTTAAATCAAATTGGTAATTTCTTTCATTTATAAAATGAACCATTTGAATCTTACTTTATTTATTATCTTCTTAAGTACTCATGCTTAAACCTTAATTTGTTTAGAACATTTGAACGTTGATACATTAATCATCATTTTATGTTCCAAGGTTGATTTCTTCATTGAATGTGTTTTCTGTTACCAAGATATATCGATGAAATAATATAATTATTTATGAGCATATCAAACTTATCAGAGGTGATTTGTCATCTTTGAAGAAGACCTTTAAAATTTACTATCATTGTTAAAGAAGCTAGAAAACTTAATAAATATGTAAAACATATCAACAATTATATCTACTATAAATACACATTTTAATTGTTTCCAATTTTTACCACATATGAATGTATATTCACTATATACACTAACAAAAATAATCATTTATATTTAATATATTTTCTAAAGACAATCTTGATTATGCACATTTTACGTATATTTAAATATAGACATTCTCCACAACAATTTGTCAACAATTTGTTACAATATTATTTAAGAAACTAAACTAATCACATAATAATTAAGAAACAAGTACTAACCACTACATACCACTTACTATAATTATAATAATTTTTTTAATTTAAAAAATAATTTAATACATAAACTAAATCCAATCAAATTAAAAAAATAAAACTTTGACATTTATTTAATAAAATAAACATATCAGCTTGCATCATTTTATAATATGCACCTAAAGAGGGATTACATTTCCATAAGGAAGAGTTGACTCAGTGACTATGCCTAAGTTTTTAGGGGATTAGTCCCTCACAAGACTTTCATCTGCTTTGCGCATTCGACGCTGTCACTGAGTATTTCCTCCATATGATACTTGTATGAAAATCCCAGATCAATCAGTTTCTTCGAAGAAATTGTTACAACTTCCTTCCACTCGTCTTCTTCCTCTTCATTCCTTTTTCACATCATACAAAGAAAATTAGCTATTAAACAATTCCCCTGACTGCGAAAGAAATACAGAGTGCTGAGCATTAAATTACTTACCCAAAAGCCAAGGGGATTTCTGGATATCGCTTGCGAAAGAAATTTAGCATGTCGGCAACGGTAACGGGATCGGAACAGCACACATATCGACCTGCTGCGGATGGGTGCTCCATCAAAACAATATAGGCACTGCATACATCTTCCACGTGAACCAATGGCACCGATCCTATCGAATACTTACTCGAAACTGTCACTTCATAAAATAGTCTGTTTCCTGAGAAATTTCGGGGTTCCAATTCTCAGGTAATTTACATATATATATGAAGAGAAGAAGCCATAATTGGAGATGGATATGTTTCCCTGTTTTTAACTGGTGTGGACAAATTACCTGTAAGTGAGGCTAACATTGTTGAAATGCTTCCGGGAATTGTGGGGGTTAGAGAAGGACCTCCCACTATCCCTGGAACCACTGTTACCACTTCAATCTGCTCTTCCGCTCCGTATCGCAGGGCTGCTTGCTCCGCTAAAGTCTTCAATATTGCATACACCTGAACATAACATCTGCTATAAGATGGGCCATTAATTCCAGTAATTTTTACTGAAGAAAAACTTCAATACTTACTGCAGAAACGCCGTCTCTGCCTTTGATATAATCAATAGGAGTCCAGCAGGATTCATCAAGGACCTCCTTAAGTTGTCCGTTTTCATTTAGAGGGTAAGCTGCGGCGATGGAAGATGTATGAATTACTCGCTTCACAGTTTTTGCTTTCTTGCAGGCTCTTAGAATGTCCACCGTCCCGTCAACGTTAGACTGGACAACATCGCCCTGATACCACTCCACTCGCTGTCTCAATCTCATCCCCAAAACATGGACAATATAAGATGATCTGGGTAAGTGGATAAATGAATTACCTGGAAATCCATAGAAATGGCCAAATTGATGACGAAATCGCAGCCTTCAACAGCGGAATCAAAGCTGCCATGTTGCAAGAGATCTGCTTTGAACAGTCGGAGTCTTTCTTTGGCTCCCGGAAGGGATAGCAGATGACTATTTTTAGCAGGGTTTTCTACAGGAGATTAAAAAATAAAAAGTGAATATAGTGTATGAATGAAGAAGAGATGCGAGATGAAGGAAAGAGGGAGGTACCAGGATCTCTTAGGGTAGCGTGAACTGAATATCCCTTTTGCAGCAGATTTTTGACGAGGCACGATCCGATGAATCCTGCCGCCCCTGTTACACACACTCTTTCCCTCTTACCGTCTTCTTTATCCATCTCCTTCTCCTTGCTACGATAAGTTGCCTAATTCCCAAGGACTCAGTTTTATAATTTCGCGATGGAAAGGCTTCACCTGGCATGGTGTTACCTAAATGACTTACCTCATATTTTGAGCATAGCCTCTGATTTAATAAGGTAAGCGTTAAAGAAAGCAACCACGCGTTGCATAGTCCAGAAGATGAAACATAGAGAAAATAAAATACTGAAGGTATTTCGTCATTATCTTGGAATGCTCAAAAGTCTAACTGAAGATTTCAATGTTTGACAATATTGTAAGGCGGGGGACCCATTAGCCGCCCGCCGCCCTCATTTGAATAAAGTGGGCATAGAACAAAAGCAAGTTGTAGCTTTGGCCTAAGCCAAGAAATGGCATCTTATGCATCTATCTCTAAGAGACGTAAATCAAATCAAAATGAACTGATGGAAAAGTCTTCCTTTCTATTAGATCTATTTTATAAATCTTTTTAGAAGGAGGTCTAGGATGCATTTTATTTCTATTTTATATATCTACGAGGAATCTATTTTAGAATATGTCTCCATCTTTTTCATTTATTGATTTATATGTCATGATCATCTTTATTCTTTTAAATTTCAAGGTCTAAAATGATAAAATCTTTCAAATGACTCATAACAAGATACTTTATAATTCTCTTATCATTTTTACATAGCTTTTGTATCTATTACATACAACATAGATCCTTTACTGCATCTATTTGAGAAGGAAAATTGCATACCAAAGATAAAATCAAACATTGATAAGTAGAATGTATTTTCCACAGCGTGCCAAATTATGGTATTGCTATCAAGGTTCAACCGTGTAGTTTTATGAGTCAAACTCATTGACTCATGTTTCACGAGTAGTGGTTCACAGGAACCCATCTCTCATGATAGTAAAACTACACGGTTGAATCCTGATAACAATATCATAATTTGACATGTTGTGGAAAATACCTCCTACTTATCAATTGATGAACTCAAGGGACTCTATAATGAATGGTTCATAAGGCACAACATTTGTTGAAGGTTTTACAAATGGGGTTGCAAGCTAAGTGAGCTTAACCTTGGAGAAAACTTTGTGGTTAAGCGCGCTTGAACTGGAGTAGTACTGGGATGGGTGACCTCCTGAAAAGTGGACCATTCACTATCACGAGAGATGGGTTCTTGTGAACCACTACTCATGAATCATGGATCAATGAGTTTGACTCGCAAAACTACACAGTTAAATTCTAATAGCAATATCATAAAAATTAGACATCATTTATTTCCTTGATGTAATAAACATAAAAGCACACTACTAAAACTAAACTATTGACGATAAATTGTCATCCTAAAAATGCATTTAGACCTTTCATTTCACATTTTCAAATCATATAATTTTTGTTTCCCTTTTCAATTGTTCCTCTATTTTCCCCTTTCCTTGATGTTTGACTTCCTTGTTGTCTTCTCCTTGATTATCATCATTCTTTTTCTTCTTATATTCAATCTCTTTATGATTGAATACCTTTTATTCTGTCTTGATTTTTGTTTTTGTTTTTTTTATTGAACTTCATCTTGTTATAATAAGACAAAGGCTGACTGTCCATAAGATTGACTTTTTCAATATAACCAAATTTGATCTTCTTCCACTTAATGTTTTCTTATCGTAAATTCATTATTCCTATAAAATCTATGTAATCGCTAAGGGACATGACCCTTTCAAAGCTTTAAACCTTCCTCATATAGCCGGTAGCGTAGATTGCTTTCAGGAAGTCATTGTGGTTGCCGCGTAATCTTTGAGTATTGACTCGGACGGATATACGCGTATTATTTTAGAGCTAATTATCGAAGCCGTTGTTTTCAGAGAAACAGTGTAGTAAGCACTGTGCTTGGATTTGCATCTACAGTGGGTTTAGCAGGATTCCCAGTTAACAAAGGAAAGCGTTTCTCTTCATTGTGACGAGCTTTCAGATTGTATGTATGTAATGTTAGGAGGAATAAACAGATAAGTTTGGCGCTTCCACAATTTAACGTTTGTGCTACTTTATCTTTGTCACATTCACACGTACTTACATTATATTTCTTAGGTTTTGTTCGGTTTCCACATTGCCTGGAAGGCCGTGAAGAGAGTGGAAAACCGGCAATGTCTATCCAGTCATCAAGGTTCACATTTTACTGTATTTATTAATTAATTGAATATAAAAAACACATTGTATTCTGATTTTCAGTAAATTAATAAATATGGTCAAATGTACAATCTGATGGCTGCACAGACAATTCGGTGGAAAACCCCTTTTAAACCCTTTCTCTGGCCACTAAATCATTTTCACAATCGTATTTAAAAGATTTGACCTTTAACAAATCCAAACTAAGACTTCGTCGCCCCAATATCCGATATTATGCAATCACAAACTGAATTAAAAATAGGCTATCATGAAAATTACATAATTTGACATTTATTTGTGGATAGTTTTGAATCTTCTTATCTATTTGACTGTATATTATTTGTATCTATTGTTTATAGTTTCTTCATTAATTTCATATCTTTGATGTTATATTTGATGTTCTGATATATAGAAATAACAACTTTTGATTTTTGAATACATTGAATCTTCCTTCATTAGAATTAAAGTACATGTCATATTTTCTTTTCTTCTTGTTCCTTTTTTCTCTTCTTTTCTTTCATCTTCTTGTTCTTTTTTTTTCTCCTTCTTTATTTTCTACTGAACTTTTATTTTCTTCTTTAGAGCCCATCTATTTGGAATGCTTGTTCTAATTCATCTAAATAAGAAAAACTATTATGTTATGGTCTATACCATTGACTAGCTTGAACACTTATGAAAATAATTAGACCTATTTTTAAACTATAAATTCTCTTCTATTGGTTCCACCATTTTAGTGCATCTCCACTTCCATCAAATTCAGGAATATGTATTGAAACTACGGTATTTAGAAACAAAAATGTTTTTATTGAATCTACTTTTCTACCATATATCCTCGACCCAATCTTGACCCAATCAATTCATAATGTAGCCAACTTCAAATCCAAAAATTTGACCAATAAACCCCTAATGAATATTCAAGAGAGTTTTAGAAATTAAAAAATACTTTAAAAATTCCATGATTCACACCCTAGAAAGTAAATTTATGTAAAACATAAAATTCTAATAATCCACTCAATTAATTATTCATAAAATTCTTCTTTTTGAATTATAGATCCCTTATATTATCTAGCAATTTTACCAATAGACATATAAAAAATCAATCATTTGGAAAGTAGTGGTGAATCTTCAAAAATTAGGGTTTCATCCCCACCTTTTCCCAAATCATAGCTATGATATCACTTGGTAAGATCCACATACAATGATTATTATAACCATGTAATGTATAATAGATATCACACATAGCAAAAGATATGTTCGTAGGCCAAGATGACTTCATATCCAATATATGTAGAAATTCAATAAACCCTTGAGGTAGGGTAATGTCATATAGTACTCTTATGGAAGAAGACAGTCCATGTTATATATCAAAGAGATCTAAAATATAATATCTTACTCCACACACACCCTTACAAATACATTCAATTTATTTATATATACTACCTTCTAGTAACATAATGGAGGGGTAATCCTAATGAAGACCTAGTCATCACTTAATATAATTAATCACACATGACCCAATATAATTGACATAAGGAATATGTGCCACATGTTAGCATTGCCATCCACCTAAATACATTTTAATACCATATCCCTAGATACACTTGATAGATCTTTAAATCATTCTTATTCACCATGTCAAGTTCTACACATAATAATATATGTACCCTTCAATCTATTTGTATCATACTTGACTCTCTTAGACTCTTTAATAAAATTAAACTCAAATTACATTTCTAGATGACAACCAAATAAATTAGATCCCCAAATTTTAAACCTCATAAAGAACAAGGGAGATAAAATCTTAGCTTACTTCCTACCTTCATCATTGTGTAGTAAACATATCTTCTACACTTAGTTCCTCTCATTAACTAGAATCTTAATCATCTCATGATTCCTAAACTTGTCAACTCATCTTATGTTAACAATATTCCTGACTATGGATAACATGTAGTGGAACACATGCACAAACTTTTAATATGGGGTTACTTCTCACCCTTCCTCTATCCTAGCAACAAACTAGACTATAATATTAGTTGATGCTATCATGGATAAAGAGTCTAGTGAAATATAATCTATTCATGTAGTCCACACATAATAAAAAATTCAACACAAGAGTGCACAATAAATGTAAAATATTTAGATGGAATATATGTAAGAAAATGACGCAAAATTAGTACTTCACTATATCCTTTGACCTGGGATAAAATTACAAAAATTTAGGAACATGAGTGCCTATCATAATATTACATACCGTTAAACTATTAGTTGATTATAATAGTTAGAATTGTAGATCTACTACATATTCCATTTAATTGCTACATACTCTATTCTTTTATAAGGCGTGGAACCCATTACCCGCCGCCTCATTTGAATAAAGTGGGCATACAACAAAAGTAAGTTGTAGCTTTGGCCTAAGTAATGCATCTATCTCTAAGAGAAGTAAATCAAATCAAAATAAACGGATGGAAAAGTCTTCCTTTCTATTAGATCTATTTTATAAGTCTTTTTTAGAAGGAGGTCTAGGATGCATTTTATTTCTATTTTATATATCTATGAGGAATCTATTTTAGAATATGTCTCCATCTTTTTTATTTATTGATTTATATGTCATGATCATCTTTATTCTTTTAAATTTCAAGGTCTAAAATGACAAAATCTTTCAAATGACTCATAACAAGATAATTTATAATTCTCTTATCATTTTCATATAGCTTTTGTATCTATTACATACAACATAGATCCTTTACCACATCTATTTGAGAAGGAAAATTGCATACCAAAGATAAAATCAAACATTGATATGTAGGAGGTATTTTCCACAGTGTGTCAAATTATGATATTGCTATCAGGATTCAACCGTGTAGTTTTACGAGTCAAACTCATTGACTCATGTTTCATGAATAGTGGTTCATAGGAACCCTTCTCTCATGATAGTAAAAATACACGGTTGAATCCTGATAGCAATATCATAATTTGACATGCTGTGGAAAATACCTCCTACTTATGAATTGATAAGCTAAAGGGGCTCTATAATGAATGGTTCATAAGGCACAACACTTGTTGAAGGTTTTGCAAACGGGGTTGCAAGCTAAGTTAGCTTAACCTTGGAGAAAACTCTATGATTAAGTGTGCTTGAACTAGAGTAGTACTGGGATGGGTGACCTCCCAAAAAGTGGACCATTCACTATCATGAGAGATGGGTTCTTATATTCAATCTCTTTATGATTGAATACCTTTTATTCTGTCTTGATTTTTGTTTTTGCTTTTTTATTGAACTTCATCTTGTTATAATAAGACAAAGGCTGACTATCCATAAGATTGACTTTTTCAACATAACCTAATTTGATCTTCTTCCGCTTAATGTTTTCTTATCGTATATTCATTATTCCTATAAAATCTATGTAATCGCTTAGGGACATGCCCCTTTCAAAGCTTTTAACCTTCCTCATTTAGCCGGTAGCATAGATTGCTTTCAGGAAGTCAGTGTGGTTGCCGTGTAATTTTTGAGTATTGACTCGGACGGATACACGCGTATTATTTTAGAGCTAATTATCGAAGCCGTCATTTTCTGGGAAACAGTGTAGTAAGCGCTGTGCTTGGATTTGCATCTACACTTGGTTTAGCAGGATTCCCAGTCAACAAAGGAAAGCGTTTCTCTTCATTTTGACGAGCTTTCAGATTGTACGTATGTAATGTTAGGAGGAATAAATAGACAGGTTTGGCATTTCCACAGTTTAACATTTGTGCTACTTCGTCTTTGTCACATTCACACGTACTTACATTATATTTCTTAGGTTTTGTCCTTTTTCCACATTGCCTCGAAGGTCGTGAAGGGAGTGAAAAACTAGCAAAATCTATCTAGTCATGGTTCACATTTTACTATATTTATTAATTAATTAAAAATAAAAACATATTGTATTTTGATTTTCAATAAATTAATAAATACGGTCAAATGTGCACTCTAATGGCTCCATAGATAATTTGGTTGATAACCCCCTTTTAAACCTTTTCTCTCACCACTAAATCATTTTCACAATTGTATTTAAAAGATTTGGCATTTAACAAATCCAAACTAAGATTTTGTCGCCTCAATCTCTGATCAGGGAAAACTTTAATGGCAAATTTTCGCCAATTGGTGAATTCTAGGAATCGGCCAAGTTGAAATTGACGAATTTCTCGCATCCAACAAGGTGTCCAAATCACCCTAATTTTAAGAACTATAGGTCTAATGCATGTCCATTTGTTGGTGAGTTTTTTAATGAGGCATATTTAAGCAACAAATTCACCATTGTCAAACTACGCATTTCAATTGGACCAACTAATATTTTCGCCTAGAATCCCGAAAGCATTTAATAAAACACCTATATATTTGCTAATACTATTTAAAAAACATTGTTTCGGGACCCATTTCGCCAATTAAAATTTACAAATAGTTGCTTGTGAAGACCCATTTTGCCAATTAAAATTTCTAAATAGTTTCTCATGAGGACCTATTTCACCAATAACATTAAAAAATAATTACATTTGAGGACACATTTCACCTTGAAAATTACAACGTATTGTTATATAAACACGCAGGATTCGACAAATTTTTAATATACCATTTAAAAATCCTGCGAAATTCGCCAAATATGGAATCATGGATTGATATAAATATAATCAAAAGTGTCATTTATTCTTACACATTTTGTTCGGTTCTAAGGTTCTACTTCTCAATTCAGAAGTCAACGAAAGCCGAAAACGTAGACTTAAAGGTAAGTGATTATTTCTTCATAGTATTATTAGTTATAATAATAAGTTTTCTTTATCTCTTTTCCATTCTTGCTTCAACAAAGTGAACCTTAGAATCAAAGTATGAAGTTTCAAAGTTTTCGAAACCTCCTACCCACTGACTAGAAAGATGACCAAGAAAGACTTGCAACTCAACAAAGTGAACCATCAACCAAGTCAAGGAATCAGGAAATTATGAAAATTTAGAACTCCGTGACAAGGTTATAAAATTCTGTGACAAGTTATTATGATATAGATAATAAACAT
>VDFB02376477.1:0-90842 GCA_007258455.2 Sequoia sempervirens
AAAAGTAACACATGTTATTTTTAATCCAACAAGGCAATATTGAATCCTTTTTATAGCACCAAATGAAGTGTGAGAATTTTCTTGGTCCAATTATTAGCCCCAAACAAAATCTAGTGAGTTTGTGTCCTAAAGTTCATTTTAAGCTCCTTTTGTAACAAGAATTTAAAAAGTTCTTTTTAGAGCCTAAAATGAAACTAGTGAGTGAGGAATAGCGAGTCCTCTAAGAGTGTTGAACAAACACTAGAGTGTTTAAAAACACTAGGGATCATGAAATGAGGTCATCATGCTTCTTTTCCTCTTCCCCTTTGATCAATCCAACCTAAAAGAAAATCAGCTAGGTTCTACAAAAATAGAGGTCAAGAAAGCTAAAAATAGACCAAATAACCAAATTTTGATAAAAGGCATGTGTTATAAATAATTTTTCACTTTCTACTTCCCTCCAATGGTGCAATCCTCGAAGGTGTCATAGTTTGAAAATACCAACGGTGTTGTATAGCGCCGCTTACTAGTCAGTGTCACTCTATAACCAGACTGATGAACATGAAGGCATCGCTATTTTGGTCAGTGGTGCAATTTGGATTTTGAAAAGATTCTAGCGAGCTAGAAAGATTCAGCGGTACTATTTGAAAATTTGAAATTTGGGCAGGAAGTAGGGAGTGTCACAATTTGAAATTTACAGCGGTGTGATATGGCGACGTTGAGTTCTCAGCAGTGCTAAATAGCGACACTGAGCTTCCAGCAGTCAAGTTTTCTGTAAACACACAAACACAAAAAAAAGCACAAAATTAAACACACAAACACAAAAAAAAGCACAAAATTTTCTTAAAAAATGTGATTTGAGCTTCTGGTTTTCCCTCCTTCTAGTGCCAAAATGTGAACCAATATCGTATACCTGCAAGAACACAACAAATGAACAGATTAATAAGATCAAATGCAAGTTAGAATAGATATTCCTCAAGAAATCCATTTGAATGTGAGAGAAAAGGAATGCAATGAAGAACACAACACACTTAAGACAAAGATATCAAATCCTATTCTAAAACAAAGAAAAATCTTAATCTCTTGAGGGAGTTGGTGCTAATTTGATGTGAAAATTTTCTCTTTCCCAACTCCAATGATGTGATGAAGATGATTGATGATGAAGAGTGATCCACTTCATGAAGACCTCCAATGTGCTCCAAGATCAATAGCTGCATAACCTAGCTAAGATTGGATGAAATTGGATGAAAATTGCTATGAATTTGAGTATAGTAAGTTTACTCAAGTTGTGGATGATAAAATGAGGAATGAAGCCTCTTATTTATAGAATATCAAGTTGAAGAGATGTCCAAAATGGAGCAATGTGAGACTAAGAATCAAAAATTGGAAAGGTGCCACTTGTCAACATGTGAATGGATGGAGGATGTGCAAGTTTTCAAGGATGTGTCAATAAATGCATATATTTGAAATTTGAAATTGTTGAAATGACATGTAAGAGGGAAAGAAGGTGCATTGAATGCCACTTGGCTCAAGGAAAAATGACTTTTTAGGTGGAGTAAATGCCTTGTTGGAAGGACAAATTCCACTTGGATTTTGAATTCAAATTTGAGGAATATTCCTTTATTACGCCTTTTTGAGAGAAAATAGAGATTTAATAAATGAATTAAATCTATTTTCATGTGAAAATTGCAAAATCTAGAGGATGGGACATGAGAAGAGATTAAATTAATCAAGGTTAATTAATTTATGAGAGGTCAAAATGATGTGACATATTGATTTAGATTTATGAATTCATTTAAATAAAATATGAGAAGAATATGATTTCAAGATTAATTAAATAAAGATTTTTGATTTATTTAATTAAAAGAGATGATGTTAGATTAAAATAAATAAGCTTTTAATTTATTTAATTTAATGAATGGACTTTAAAGATTTAATCAAATAAAATTGATTATTTAATTAAATAGGGATAATTAGATCAGACTGATTGATTTAATTAGCAAGAAAGGATGGCTTAATTAGATAAATGATTTTTTTAATTAAGAGAGGAACATTGATGAATTTAATCAAATAAAGGTATCAATTAAATGGTTAGACCGAGGGATGATTTAGGATTAAATGGTGTTAGTGGTCAGGATCAGATGTGCAATGTCAATTAGTACATTTTCTATGTCTACACTACCTACAAATTCATCCACTCTCTATAAATAGGATTTAGTATTCTCATCTTCAGAAAAATGCAAGATTTCAAACTATGCATCAAAATTTTGTAACTTTTCTTCTTTGACCTATTCATCTCCTTAATGAATCTTTTCCAATGCCTCCCATACCTCTTTAGCAATCTTAAGATATTGAACTTTAATCAATTCAGAATGTGAAAGACTATTCTTCAAAATGAATTTTTTCTTATTATTTGTTTCAAGTGCCTTGATTTAATCAATTGAACTCAAACTATTAGGTGGAGTGTAGGTATTCTTATAATCTTTCTCAATATTATAACCACAATACTCCAAATATCCTTCCATATTTATTTTCGAGAGGGGATAATTAGTCTCACCGAACTTAGGACACTCAATAGTTATCTTTTCCATCCCATACCTTCCTCAAGTGATTAAGCTCTTTTCCAAGGAACCAAGCTCTAATACGAATTGTTGAACAATACAACTAAGAGGAGGGATGAATCAGTTGTAGAAAATTTAACCTTTAAAAACTTTCACTAGAAATTAGATCTATTATCATTCACAAATCCTTTACTCTAATAATATGATTAATCATTAAGTTTTAAAGAAGAAAGTGAAGGAAGAAAAACCATACACCCAATAACACTAGATTTACGTGTAAGACCTAATAAGAGAAAAACCACGATGAGAATTATCTCACAACATAGAGAATTTTGAAACCAAACACAAAGGCTCATTGCCAGAAAAGCTCACTGCCAAAACAGGATTCACTGTGTAGTAAGGGTTAACCACTCAGAAGGCTCACTGCCACAAAATTACAAAAGAAGATAGAAAAGATTTTTTACAAAGAGAAAACAGGGTATGTGCAGGATCATGACGGGCTAAAAAGTGGCGATATGATGGGTATTTGTAGGGTAAGTGGTTGAAGACTTTTTTTTACCCAAAATTGATGAAATGAAAAGGGTTTTTAAAGGAGATTCTCATATTTCCACCAATATAAATTATTCTTTACTTTGAATTTAATAAATAATTATTATTCATTTTCTATTTGAATTACGACTAAATTTTTTATTGATAGGCTGATTGAAAAACATCTATAGCTTTCAAATGGTATCACATATTTGGAATCCAAAACATGCATCACATTCTATGCTTCACATACTATAGGATTTAAAAAAGAAAAATTGAATTTCATGAAATTTTGACCAAGTTAAGGTGGTCAGACATACAAGTTTTTATATTTTTTAAAAATTTGTAATAAAAAATTCATAATTAATTATTTACTTGGAAAAAAATTACAAAAATGTATGCATCACATCTAGACATAAGTCCTCTACTTATGTCTAAAATATTATAAAAAAATATTATCACTTTATTGTGGTTAGGGTGGTCAGACAAACACCTACTTCTTATTTTTTCCTTGAAATTTAAGTACTACTGCATTGAAATTTCAAATTTTCACCAAATAGATTTAAAAAAAAAACTTAGTAGTTTAGAAACTACATTTAATTTGCTACAGATTCTATTCTTACATATTTTTGAAATAATATAGATTACTTATTCAAATTTTTACATCAAGTTTCCTAACTCTGATTTTTTTGAATTTTTTGCCACTTAAGGGCCTTTTTTCTCCATGATGATCCTGCACATACCCAACAGTCTCAATATAAAAAATATTTCCACCACAATTCACTCACACACATGTAGACATGATTGAATGATGAAGTACACCTTAAGCTGAGTGACTCTATAAACTTTCCATTTGAACTTCACACTGATTTGCTCAAATTTGCATCACACACACACTATTTCACATCCATGTCACATATATCTTGCTCTTGCATTCATCCACACTCTTTCTCAACATGTCAACATATATTTATACCATGTCAACCTTTAAACTCATTCAAAGTTGGCCACATACTATTTGTAGTTACAAATTCAAATTAGGTTAGTGTCAAAACATTCTTAGTGAGGACCAAAATAATTCCAACACACCTCAACATGCTTCCATGACCTTCGTAAGTAGTGTTTAACACAAGTTCAGCAAAAAATATTATATAAAACATAATATACTTAAGCACAATCAACATTAACATGATCCATCCTTTTTCGTATAACAAAATAAACTTTAACATGACCTCTTGAACTTATCCTAAGATTTTCAAGTCACAAGACTCAAACAAGAATAAATTCCGAGAAAATACATTTCTCTTGGACCTCAACTAGATACACAGAAAAGCACAGTTCACAATTGGTGAACATAACCCACAAGATACAATGGCCCAAAAACCCAAAATCTAGATATAGCAGCTTCCAACAATCATGAACAATACCTCAAATTCTCACTATCATAGTGAAAGGTCAAAAATTATCGTTGCTTATGGTTTAAGATAGAACAACAATCTTCATCACTCTCATTCAAGGAAAATCCTAGAGATCTCAATTTGAATAAAGAAAAGGGGGAAAGAGATCTTATAATAAGGTTATCTTAGGTCTGATCAATGACTAAAATAGGGTTCACCACTAAGCTAGGGCTTGGAAATACAAGAGATGAATGCAATATTGAAAATACCATGCGAAACCTAACTAAATGACCTAGAAAATGAAACTAAAATGTAGAATAATGAATTGGAAATGAATAGAGGTGCACTTGGAAGAGTGATGAGGTAAAAACAAGCTCCAAAACCCTAAAAACTTATTGTTTGATGCCCACTAGGACTCATACGCTAGTCTGGGTTATTTAGTCCCAGACTAGGGTTTTTGTGCCAATAATGGAATTTGACACTATGTATGATTTAAATCTTCTAAAACCTGAAAAATGTTAGTACTACGAATCATATTCCCAAGGTGGAAATTTTGTCCCAATGCTAGGGTTGGGCTCAAATTTTTGTAACTTCTAGTGATTTCTTGTAGCATTCCTCTTGTCAAATATTTGGATTTGAAACCCTATTTTGTAATGTATAGATGACATTTTGTGAACTTGTGAATAAGGAGACAACTCAAGCACCTTTCCTCAATATTTTAATTTAGTCTTCAAAGATTCCCAAGCTCCAAGACACATAGATATGAAATCACACATGTAGAGAGAGAGAAAAACTTGTTGATTGTTAGGGAATACGGGTTTTCCTTAGTCAAACCCATTTTAGGTAATTAAAAAAATGATTAGATAATTAAATAAGGACATGAAACATGGAACATGGAACATGAACAATGATACCTTGAATGATGTCTTGTAAATATGTAATCTAACATGAAGTGGTCATGAAGAATGTAGATCTAGACCTTGAACTTTGATATGAAGCAATTCTTGTAAATGGATCTTCAATGCTACATAACAACAATAGCTCAACAACATGCTTGATTCTTGATAACCTTGACATGATGATGGATCTTAGATTGTTGTAACAATTGATGAAGAAATATGCCCTTGAATGCGTTAGAAATTCTCTTGTAAACTCTCGTGATGCTCTTGTAAAGTCTTGGAATGCTTAACTCTTGATAGTATAAGTGGATATCATGAAGGATTAGTGAAAAAATTATTTTAGACCTTGTTTATATAGGTAGTTTATCCAACTTATCATTTATTAGATTCCATAGGTCGATGTTCATGAAATTTGAATTTAAAACTTTGATTTCTTGCAAAAACCCCTAAACAACAGCCAAATGTGACTCAAACAACACTTATGGCATATAGGTCTCATCTAGATGAGACTCATACACCTAAGGTGGTGTATGGGTCCCACCAAACCCTTTTAGGTGGTAAAAATGTCGAGTTAAGAAATTAAGCATATTTGATGTCTATGTCAGGATTTTGATTGAAATAAGCCTTAGGATGCATAATATAGGATCTTAGGGGCCTATTAATGATGATATTAAGGTTATAAATGCAAGAGGGCACAAAAATAAATGTGAAAGTGTAAATAAATACACTTTGCAACATTAAATTAAGGAAAAATTAGGTCTATTTAGCTTAAAAGGGCTCTAAATCTAATGTGAATATGAAAAAAACATTACAACACTAGATAAAGTCATCATTATGTTTATTTTAATGCTAATAATTCCTAAATTAATTCATAAACTAGTTTCATTTATTTCACAAGTGCCCAAACAAGTGTGAAAATGTAATGGATGATATTTTTTGATGCTACACATAGCAACACATTCGAGAGAGAAATGCAGAGCAAACACTGAATACCTACAACCTTTATTTATTATAATTTTCTCAATATCCTCAACATATACAACCAATATGACACCAATTACAATAACAACTAGTTGACTAGGTAACTAGTTGACATCAATGACAACACCGTCATACTTGCAACATGACTATATTAGAAGAATATGGGTATATTTTCTATAAAAAGTGATGAAGGGTTTGGTAATTTTATAGAGTTTAAGGTGTTGAATGAAAATGTAATTGGAGATATCTAGAGATGATAAGGATATATATAGGTACTAAATTTATGAATAAATATTTCTTAGAATTTTTCAAACATGACATAAAGAAGGAGTCAAATTTCTCCTACTCACCCAAAAAAAATGGAGTTTCATAAAGAAGGAACAAAATTATTATAGAAATGTCTAGAGATGTATGCTACACAATATAAATATAAAATATAAAATTTTAGATGAGGAAATTTATACTACAATGTATATTTTGGCTAGAACACCTTCTAAGGAACTTATAAACATAACATTAGAAGAGGAATGGAGTGGTAGAATTCCCACATTATCTAAATTTATATTATTTAGATTTAATGCCTATTCTCATATTCTTGATAAAAAGGGAACAAGCTAGAAAAGGAAATTAAAAAGTACATAATGATAGGGTATAATGAGGAGTCAAAAAGATATGGGTTATATAATCCTAAAAGAAGGGAAACACATATTAAAATGATTGTATGGTTTGATGAAGATATTGAAAGTAATAATTATTTTATATTACCTTCCTTTCCAATATTGATTGAAGAATAAAAGTGTACTTAAATACTAATTATTGGAATCAAGGTGTGGGTATGTGCAGGATCATAATGGGCCAAAAAGTGGCAATATGATGGGTATGTGGTCAATAACTTTTTTTTTACCCAAAATTGATGAAATGAAAAGGGTTTTTAAAGGTGATTCTCATCTTTCCACCAATATAAATTATTCTTTACTTTGAATTTAATAAGTAATTATTATTCATTTTCTATTTGAATTACGACTAAAGTCCTGATTGATAGGCTGATTGAAAAACATCTATAGCTTTCAGATGGTATCACATTTTTTGAATCCAAAAAATGCATCACATTCTATGCTTCACATACTATAGGATTAAAAAAATAAAAAATGAATTTCATGAAGTTTTGACCAAGTTAAGGTGGTCAAACATGGTTTTTATATTTTTTAAAAGTTGTAATAAAACAATCATAATTAATTATTTACCTAGAAAAAATTTATATGCAACACATCGGGACATGAGTCCTCTACTTATATCTAAAATATTATAAAAAAATATTATCATTTTATTGTGGCTAGGGTGGTCAGAAAAACACCTACTTCTTATTTTTTCCCTAAAATTTAAGTACTATTGCATTGAAATTTGAAATTTTCACCAGATAGATTTTTTTTTTAAATAAATCTAGTATTTTAGAAACTACATTTAATTTTATATAGATTCTATTCTTACATATTTTTGAAATGATATAGATAACTTATTCAAATTTTACGTCAAGTTGCCTAACTCTGATTTTTCTAAAATTTTTGCCACTCAAGGACCTGTTTTTTCCATGATGATCCTGCAAATACCCGTGTTTCATCTATTCCAAGAGGAGACATAATGGAAGTTGAATTATAAAGTGAATTTGATTATGAATACAAAAGTAATACAAGAAGAATTCAAGAAATATACCAAGGAGGCCGTTGGTATTTTTTTGCTAACTATGCTCTTTTGACTAGGGTGATGCAAGTTGACACTCCAAGTACGTATGAGGAAGCAAAAGGAAAATATGAATGGGAAGAAGCTATGAAAAATGAGTACAAATATTTGATGAAAAATGGGGTTTGGGAATTAAAAACTCTTCCAAAAGGTAAAAATATGGTTGGTTGCAAGTGGAATTACAAAAAAAATTTACATCAAATGAAGCTATTGAAAAACACAAGGAAAGGCTAGTAGCTAGAGGTTTTTCACAAACTAGAGATATTGATTATACTAAAACCTTTTCTTTATTTGCTAAAATGAGTTTAATTCATAAAATAATTACTTTAGCTAAAAAAAATTGTTGGGATTATTTTAATGTGCATGTAAAAAGTAAATTTCTATAAGGCGGTTTAAAATAATAAATTTAAAATAAAAAGCCACCAATGAGGATCATCTAGTATGTAGATTAAAAAGTCACTATTGGTCTTAAAAAAACTCCAAGGGCATGATACTCCAAAATAAATGAGTACTTTATAGAAGTAGGATTCAAAAGAAGTAAAGTTGATACAAATGTGTATGTAAAGTATAGTGATGACAAAATTGTTACTATTTTACTATATTTGGATGATTTATTAATTATACGGAATCACACATAGCATATTGAAACAACCAAGATCAAATCAAACAAGATTTTGAAATAATTGATATTGTATTGGTGCACTACTTTTTGGGTATACAAGTATGAAAAGAAGGATCATTCTTTCTCAATCCAAAATATTCAATTGATGTATTAATTAAATTCAGTATGAGTTATTGTAAACATTCTAATACAACATGTGAAGTAGGATTAAAATTATGTGCTAACTCTACTCAAAAAGTGGATGGAGATATATATATACAACTAGTGGGGAGTATTTTTCATATCACTATAACTAGAGCAAATATTACATATACATTTCATATTGTATATGGGTACATGGTAGATCTACACAATAGAAATTAGAAAGAAACTAAAATAATAATAAAATATATTAAAGGTACTCATAAAATTGGAATTGAAGACAAATATGTTGCAAGGCCTACTGTAGTAGGTTATACATGTTATGATTATGTAGGTGACAATGATGATACAAAATCAACTTCAGGATATATATTTCATCTTAGATTAGGATCATTTTATTGGAGCAATAAGAAGTAATCAATAGTATTAATATCATCCATGAAAGCTAAATATGTTTGTTCATAAAAGAAATATCAAGAAGCAATATGCATTGGAAGACTTCTTGAAGAGAAACAACATGCACTGGATTGTACAGCTATTATCTTCTATGATGATAAATGAACTATTAAGCTATAAAAATAATACTTATATTATGCTAGATCTAATGATATAGAAGTACATCATCATTTTTTTCATGAATTGATTGAAATGCAAGTGGTGGAGTTAATTTTTTGTAGTATAAAAGATCAAATTGTTGACATATTTTTAAAATCATTTCCTATAGCGAAATTTTTGAAAGTTAGAAACTTGTTAGATCTTAAGGGAGTTGTATAATACAATAATTTTTTTAATTATCCTCTCCAAATAAATATTATGGGTGAATGTTGGTGATCATCTTTATTTAAAGAATTTATATGAAAACCTTAATGTTAGAGATATTATTTATGATCCAAAATATCCAACCTTGTGTAATATTCCAGCATATGGAAACATCCATTTCCTTCAAGAGACCTTCATAAGCCATTATAGGATCTTATAGAGATATATATACAACATCAATTCTAAAACTATTCATGAGACAAGAAATCATCAAGTTTTTATGTAATTTTTTTTTTCATTTATAATATATTGAAGCATTTTTATTTTTTGTATAGTTTTATATTTTAAATTTAATATTTATTTATTTAATATTCTACAAAAGAGGATTAGTGTCGAACTAAAGAATGAATTATAATCAATCAATATTCCGATAATCTATAGCATAATGTACCACAATCCTCCTATAGAATATGAATAAAACAAAACTTGATGAAAAAATAAGGATTAGAATAGTCCCTATAGAAAGTGATAAAAGCTTGCAATTTAAGTCTCATAGAAGATTATTATTCGCTATGAACTAAAATGAGAAAAACATTAATTAGTATGATAAATTGAAATGAATATGATGGATTATAGGACATTTTGCATGGAGATAGAGAGGTTTAGGATGGTTGTTCTAAGGTCACTACACAACACCCACTAGGTGAGAATTGACCCTCAAAAACATATGAAAATATCTTTGTCAATTTTATTTACACGAGTTTCAACTTGTTCAATTTTATCAATGATATATAATGTCCAGAGTTTGGTTTAAAAACCATACTATTTTGGTAGAACATAGAGTTTTCCATATTATAATAAATTATTGTTCTAACTAACCAAAATTTGAGCTAGGGTAACATGTAGGAACAATTGTTCTCATTACTAACTTTATATAGTACATTAGGAAAAAATTATAGTAATATATTTGAAAGAAGTAAGAAATAGAGAATATATACATATTGCAAAATTTAATTCTCAAATTTTGGGCCTCAAATCATTCATCCAAATCATGTATCAAAATTAGGGTAAATATTATCTCAACATTAAAAATTCTATTAGATTACAATCTTAATACCTATGCACATATTAGGGTATAAGAAAAAAATTGTGTCACACTTTCAGCGTACTTATTAGCTTAAGCAAATTTTATTATTTCTTACTAAAAATCATTTTTTTTCAAACATATGACCTAGTAAGGTTCATTCTTAATGTAAAGAGGAAAATAAACTCAAAATTTCCTGTTAAAAAATTCTCACATGTCTCAAAATGGAAACAAAACATTGCAACAACTTCAAAAAAAATATTTGCACATGAAACTAATTGTATTCTTCTTTAACAAAATCAGGTTACATAGAGTTTTCAGCCATCCATGGATTGATATGCAGCAATGAAGCTTCTTACAAAAAATTGATATGCAAGAAAATGCATTCAATACAGTCATATGCTCAATTATATTAGCTTTAGCAACAAAAAATCACTCTCCCAGCACACAAAAACACTTACAACTTATGAATCTTCATCCATGTAAATCTGAAACATCCATGGCTATTGTTTATCATTACAACCTGAAAAATAACATCACAAAAAAAATCCTCCAAAGAAAGGTACACCTCCCTTAATTCCCCCTTCAAAATTGTGCTTTCAAATTTCTTTCAATGCTTTAAACAACTTCTAGATTTTCCACTACTTGCTTAGAAATTTGATCAGAATTAAATTATTTTTGTTTCATTCCTAGGTATTCCATACCTTATGGCAGAAAATTCAAACTCCACAAAATCCATAGAAGCATAAATTAATTCATTCTTTAACTGCCTAGTCAAACATAGACAGTGGATTTTTATTCTCCACTAGCCAATCCAAAAAAAGAAAAAAAAAGCAAAAATCAGGTCCTGGGTGCCCACCTCCAGTCCCTACTTTTTTGGGTAATGATTTTTTTATTTAAGACATTCATTATCGAATTTACAATGCCCATATTGAGTTTTTAATTAATTTGCAATTTAAATGCATGTTTCTGCTTTTTGCTTTGTACCCCATAAGGAAACTTTTCAAAGTTGAACAAGAAATTAATTGAAAAATTAATTTATTTGTAGATAAATATTTAACCATCATCAACATGTAATCCAATCCAAAAATTAATTCACTTCAAAAATCCAAAATTACACAATTCAAAAACTCAACCTTTTTCTGTTGACATAGTATTGCAAGTCACCATGGATGCTCTTTCATCAGACACCCACAGTAGAAAGAAAGTGATCTTTCACTTTTCAAGACGATATCTAAGATGAATAATCTCAACTTCAAACAACCAAGAAGCATCCTCAACAGGCCTTCGAGCCCATTTTATCAAATACTCCATGTATTTCCTTCTCCTTGTGCTCTTACCCCGCAATCAAGAATAGTTTCAATCTGATCCTTTTGTGAACTTGGTAATGATGCATGTTGTTGCACATCTGCTTCACCTTAATAATTTTTGAAATCATAAAATGTGGTTAGATAATAAATATTAAAATTTGGTAAAATATTGAGTTCACTTAGCAATTCTACTTCATATGCATTACCTGATTCATGTTTTCTCACAATCCGACAAGGTCCAATCCTCTTCATTTTTAACTTTTTATAAGTACCCACTAAAAATATGTCTTTTCTCAAATAAACCATCACCTCATCACCTACATGAAATTCTTTATGTCTTCTCTTCAAATTAGCATTAATCTTATACTAAAAAAATCATTTTACAAATGTGTTCTCTTACCTCTTCATGTAGCCTCTTCATGTGATCAACAAAATCTTTTGGATCTATGCTTCTATTCAGTGAGTTTTCACTAGTAGAATTTGGTAAATAAATGACTACGTGACTAAAAATTTTAGTCACAACAACTAAAAATGACTAAATTCTACTAATTTGTTGCAACTCAACTATAAATGAGTAAATAAATGACTAATTTGGTTATTGACTAAAAATTATTTGAAAGTCATACAAATAAAAATGACTAAATAGTTTGTCATTTATTTAGTCACAATCCATTTGAATAAATCATTTAAGGAATCAAGAGTATATCTTTCCAAAATACTCTAAAAATTTAATAAAAATACTCTAAATTTTTTTGTCAAAATCTTATTTTCAGGTGTAGCTTGCTAGAATGTAGTTTTCATTTTAATAAGCATACTCTAAAACCTTCATTGAAACCTTATTTTCAACCATAGCCCACCAAAATGGAGATTTTTTTTAGTAAAGAATGACAAAGAATGGTAAGGAGATGTGCATGCCAGGAGGCATAAGATTCATTTTTTCTTATATCATTCATGGCCTGCTCAACAAGGGTTACGTTGTTTATGTTATTGTTTCTAATCCAGGTATTTAATTGAAATATATTTACATAATCTCAAATTCCTTAAAATACTTTTGAAGTATCAATGTATCCTATATAGGGCTTACAATGATTTCTTTTAATTTAAAAAAATAAATAAATCATGTATTTGTTTGTGATTAGATAATGTGGAGATTTCCTAAATCTTCCCTAGCACACTGTCCTCTTTCGCACGATATTCATTACTCTAGCTACTAGGGTTTTGTATGTGACATCTTTCATATCTCCATGATAGTGGCTTTTAAATAGATCTTAGTATTTACTTTAATATTTATCATGCTAACCCTTAAGCTCCATAATCCACCTTCAATCTCTTCTAAGAACATTTTCTTAAGCTAAACTGCACAGTATTCATATAAAGCAATTCCTTCATACTTTCCATTGTTCCAAACCACCACTAATTTCCTTGCTTAAAATTTTGCCTCCATAAGCACAATAGCATGTTTTTAAATCATGGTTTCCAGTGATTGACCATTAAGATCACTACTTTCATCAAGATACAATGAGATTTTTGTCTTCAAACTCAAGGAATTATGCAAGATAACAATGTGAATTGTTTATTGTGTATGATTTTATTTTCTTACACATTTACTATTTTTCTAACTTCCTTTAAGACTAGATATTGCACCCTTAGTTGCAATCTCAAACAACTCACTCACTGTCACTTGAAGATTCTTTTCATGAGCATCCTTCTATAAAATCAAACTATGCCCTATATACTGCCTACTTACTTACTATAGGGAACTCATTGTTTCATGCTATTGTGGGTCTTAAGATCCTTCAAACTTATTGTCACTACTTCACAATCCACAAGGTATTATTCACTATTCTCCTATCTTTCATGAGTCTCAAAACACTGTTCAAACATGCAATCCACTACCTCCATCAATACAATGGCTAAGAAGAAACATTGAACCTTTGATTACCACTATTACTTCATTTGGATATGCATTCCCTAATTGCATTTTATTTGTCTAACACTGCCAATAGAATTAGAAAAACCCTTAAGGTCATCAAGGGGGTAAGGAAAATCATTGTTAAAATATCCACTTTACTATGCAAGGTTTGACCTTTATTATCTTGTCACTGCTCAGCCTTTTTTTGACCATCATACCTCAAGTAACTATCATTCTTCTTAACATAGATTGCAATTATAGATTCCATTGAGCTACATAGCATGCTTGTTATTGGCTACAATCTTTATATTGCAAGAATTTTTTATTGGATACAATGTCTCAATATTTTTGGTATTGCAACCTCACTAATTTTCTAGAGTTATGGTTTATTTTCTACAAAGACCTAGGGTCTGTACCATAGTCATGTTCTTACCAATGCTTCTATTCATATTAAAAAATAACCTTAAATCTTGGGTCAAAAAATTAGCTATCTTGATAGGGTTGTGTTATGATCTTGGATTGTATCCTAGAGTGTGTGGGAAGCTTGTGTTTGATCATTAAGGTATGTAAACCTAATCAGGGAAATGTATCCTATATAACATGGGTCTTTCTTTAATACTTCCCATAATGGTTATTGGCATATCACATTATTATAGTTTGTGGTAACCCAAGATTGCATTCAAGTATGTAAGAAACTTGGCTTGCAGCTTAAGCTACAAAATTTTAAGTAACATTCATAAGGTTTAGAAAATCTTGATCACTCTCTAAAATATCCCATTAAACATGGGTTGTACTTGAATTCACTACATAATTGATATAACACAACCACTCCACATATCAACCAAAGTTACAGTAGGCTCTTTATTGCAGCAAGAGGTAATCACTCTTGGATCATGCTATCATTACATCGTAACCTATTAAATTTGAGTCAACATGAATGCACCCAATGATGATTGAAACCTAATTGTCATAATAGTGATTTGTACATGAATTGTGCTCATATGAGTGCCTCCATTTCTTTCACAACATAGCCACATTAAACTTGGATCACACATGAATTCATCCTATATTTGTTATAGCACAACTATGCCACATGACCAATAGAGTTATGGATCACATAATAATAGTCACAACAATTTTCTCCTTGGTTGTGCTCTTATGGTGATTCCATTACCATTACAACATAACCCTTTCGACTTATATTACTCAAATCCTTACATTGCTTATTTTCTCTTTGGATGGATGACTTCATGGGAATTTTTGTGATTTATACAACTTTTTTTATAGTAAATGACATCAAATTCTTTTTGAAGCTGAAATGATTTATTAATTATGGTTTTATGATGATTTTGAGTTTTATTTAGAAGGGGTTAATATGTGGCATTAATATGTGTAGGAAGAATAGATTTTGATGCAATGTTTAGGTATGGATGGTTCAAGAAAAATTAGATTGTTATAGGTGACATAACAAGGTTGTAGAGTACCTTGAGCTAGTGTGCAACACTTCTAGATCTTTTTGCTAGGAAGCAGAACCTAGGTGTAGGAATTTCTAAATATTTGATAGAGGAAGTTCCTTTATTCTAAAGATAAAATTATTAATTTGCTAGTCCAATTGGAGTTCCAACCTAGCATCTTTAATATCTGATAGAGAAAGTTGTTACATTATAAATATAAAATCATAAATTTGATGGCCCAATTTTAGATCCAATTTGAGGTCGTGAAGCTCTGACAGAGGAAGTTCCTACATTCTAAAGATAAAATCATAAATTTTATTGGTCCAATTGGATATCCAATTTGAGGTCATGAAGCCACGATAGAGAAATTTCCTACATGATTCTAAACATAAAATCACAAATTTTCTTGGTCCAATTCGAGGTCCAATTATAAGCATTTGTCTTTTTAATTATACTTTTTGACATTTGGATCGATACAAATTGTTACTTTAGAATTACGGTATTTATTTTATTCTAATGTTTTTAACCCTCATTTCAGTGAGGAGCTTTGAAAATGGTTCCTTTTGATGGAGACTACACTTTTCTGCTATAGGTTTTGGCTAGAAACACCAGAAGCTTAGGTACTTTCATACTCAGGTACTATTGGAAAGAGACACTACAATTGGTCATTTGGTGTTGTCATTGATGCAAACCCTAGTCAATAATCATATGATCTACACTTCTATATTTTCTCGTACCGGAAGTCAGATAGAAGATCTGTGTTAACTATCAAAGCTTAAACAGGGCATCCGATAGAGTTGTGTACATTGGCTCATATGTAATTTCCTATCATTTTGAGTTGTGGATCTCAGGGAAGGTCTTTTGTTGTATGAAATATCTTATCTTTGAATCATTGGGCCTTGTATTGATTGGTGTACAAATTTAAAGATCTAGTTTATTAATTTTTAGTCTAACAGTGCAGAAAGGCCAATTAGATGAGTGTAACATGTTGTGGATCTTCAAGGAATAAATGTTTAAGGTGTTTCATATTTGAGGATTTTTTTTTGGTTCCTCACTATGTTTTTTCTGACATTGGTTGATTCGTATTGATAATTGTTTATGGATTCACCTGATAGTTTGTACATGTTTTATATTTTGTTATACCCGACATGCAGTTGATATAATCTCTAGTTGTGGATATATATAATTGATTATTCATTTAATTTTGGTGTGTGTTGCAATATGATGTGAAAGTCATAAGGAATATAGTTTGATTGTGCACAATTTCACTTTTGTAGAACAAATATTGGTGATCTGAATTAAAGCAAACCGAGTTTCAAGAGAAAAATTAGACCAAATGTGAAGAATGTGATTAAAGTGCTTAACCGAAACTATACTCAGGAATTAGCATATGCTATCTCATATTTCATCCACTCTATTTGTCTTCCAACCATGATTGTAAGACAATGAGTCTTCTTTTGGGTAATAATCCTTTTGTACTTGAGTAGTGAGCTCTAGGGAGTGTGCCTAAATGCATGTGCATTCCATTATAAACACTTATTTTGAGTATACTCATATTGTGAATTAATCTCCACCATAGTTTTTCCTCTAACAGGGTTTCCACATAAAAATACTTGTGTTATGGTGTTGTGGTTGATTCCCTTGTGTTCTTGCATCTTTCTTTTGGTTCAATGTTATAAGTTGTTTAAAGATCAAGTTAATAAAGTTAAATTTTGTAGAACACTGATTCACCCCCCCTTAGTGTTCCTTGATTCCAACAATTGGTATCAAAGTCTAGTTCCTTGGAAGAAGTTTAAAAGCTTGGGGAAGATCCAGGAAGGTTGGTGGCACTAGATGATCTTGATCAGTCCAAATCTAAAGTCCAGGAACTGGAAGAAATCCTCATGAATGCTAAGAAATTCATTCAATCATTGAAAGATAAAATCAATAAGTGCAGTGAAAAGAGAAAAGAACTCTATGATCAGCTCAAGCAAAAACATAGTAAGAGCATGGAAGATGAACACCTAATTCAAGCCTTGAAGGAAAATATGAAAGAATATGAAAAGATCACCAGATATAATGTTGTCCTAAAGCATGAGATGGAATCTATTGTGATGAGGATGACCAAGGAGATTGAAGAGAAAAAGAAGAATGAAGAAAATCTTGCTCAGTCCTTGAAAGAAAAATTTGAAGAATGCAATAGAATTAATGATGGATTCAATCAGTTGGAGCTTGAATTGCAACAATCCAGAAACAATGAAGAAGAGCTTGAAATATAGATTGTTACTCTTAGGGATGAACTTGCTGCTGGATATGTCCAAGATCATGATGGGCCAAAAAGTGGCGATATGATGGGCATGTGTAGGGTATGTGGCTGACGACTTTTTTTTACCCAAAATTAATGAAACCAAAAGGGTTTTTAAAGGATATTCTCAACTTTCCACCAATATAAATTATTCTTTACTTTAAATTTAATAAATTATTATTATTCATTTTCTATTTGAATTACGACTAAAGTCCCGATTGATAGGCTGATTGAAAAACATCTATAGCTTTCAAATGATGTCACATTTTTTGAATCTGAAACATGTGTCACATTCTATACTTCACATACTATAGATTAAAAAGAAAAATGAATTTCATGAAGTTTTGACTAGGTTAAGGTGGTCAAACATGATTTTTTATATTTTTTAAAAGTTGTAATAAAAAATTCTTAATTAATTATTTACTCAGAAAAAAATTACAAAAAAATATGCATCACATCGGACATTAGTCCTCTACTTATATCTAAAATATTATAAAAATATTACCATTTTATTTTGGTTAGGATGGTCAGACAAACACCTACTTATTATTTTCCCTGAAATTTAAGTACTACTTGCATTGAAATTTCAAATTTTCACCAAGTAGATTTAAAAAAATAAATAAACCTAGTAGTTTAGAAACTACATTCAATTTTCTATATATTCTATTCTTACATAGTTTTGAAATAATATAGATAACTTATTCAATTTTTTATTTCAAGTTGCCTAACTCTAATTTTTTTTTTTTGCCACTTAAGAGCCTATTTTTTTCATGATGATCCTGCACATACCCTACTACAAATGAGTAAAAGGATAAGTTCAAGATTAGCTCAGTCAAGCTTGATGAACTAATTCAAATTCAGAAGATTGGAAATGACAAGCAAGGTCTTTGATATGAGAAAGGAGAAAGCTTTGGATCCGGACAAAGGAAATTTAGGCTAGAAAATTAGGAAAACAAAGCGACAACCCAATGCTCAAAATTTAAGTGGATATTGTTTTGTTTGTAGTAATTTTGTTATATGGATTCTCAATGTAGAAGCATAATGAATTCAAGTGGTCCATCATTCTCAGGTCAGTGTTACAATTGTAATAAGTATGGTCATAAGTCAATTGAATGCAAAAATATGACAAACAACATTTTCAATAGAAATGTCAAATGTTATTCTTGCAATAGATTTGGCCATATTGCTAACCAATGCAAATCAAGGGAAAATCAATGGAATAATTGGTCTAGACAAAGAAATGTCGTGTGCTATAATTGCAACAAATCCGGTCACATTGTTGGATTATGGAGAAGCAGGAAGGGTTAGGTAAACAAAGGGAAAAATATGCAAAGGGATGATAAGGGAAAAGGAAAAGTTAATATGGATGAGATTAGGAATCAAATGAAGAAGATATGGGTGAAGAAGAGTGTTTCTGATGCAGGAAATGATTCCACACTAGAATATGGTCTTGAAGATTCCTTTGGGAATTATTTTAAGGCCTCTGGCCTAGGGGGAGCTCTTAAGTGAATGGTTTACCCCCCTGTCAATAGTTGGTACTAGGATGTGGAAATTGCATCGACTACATTAGTGATCTATAGATTTTTTGGGAACACTTGTGAAGGAAATTTTTGCAAAATTGAAGGTCTGAAGAAGAATTTTCTTTCACAAACTATGAAAACAGGGTATCTGGAAAAACTAGGGAAAAAACATTTATTGTGATAAAAATTTACGTGTGCAAATGATATAAAGGATACTTCTATAACTCATTCTTCACATTTCATTTTGAGAAGAAGTTTGGAGAGCTCTGAGGAGAATTTTGGTGAGATACAAGTCTGAAGGAATTTTAGTGATCAAACCCTAATCCAGCAAAAGGTATTTATCTACAAAACTTGTGAACTTGAAATTTTTGGAAATAGCTGCTTTGTTGGTTGTACACATTAAGGATAGACCCCGCCCAAAATTCAAATGGAACCCATTCAAATCCATTGAGATAGAACCATTAGGTGCATTTTATTTTATTCTATATGGTTTTTTGTAAATTGAAGATATTAGGGCATATGCTCATGCAAATGTTGAGGAATTAGGAAGCTTGAAGTTGTTAAATTTGTACAAAAATCACATTGTGGGAGAAGATCTATGTGTAAGCCCTGAATTTAAGACTTTGGAGGAGAAGTTCACACAAATTATGAAGTTTCTCATGTTTGATGAAAATGAATGGGTATGATACATACTTAAGTTTCTCATGTTCGAGTGCATGTCAATTTCATGTGGTTAAGTTATCCCTTCAAGATCACAAGAGAAGCTATAAGCATTGTTATTGGTCTAAATTCATCTGATGGGTTACCCACATTGAAAGATATGAAGAACCAAATAATCACTGAGGCAACCAGTTCCATTTTTGACAAAAGTGCCATGATAATTAATGACATCATTGAATTGGATGTGAGATTTTCCTCTATGGTTATTGGATATAAAATCTATCACTCCAAGTGGGATAACTCTGTATCCGATATGGAAATCTATGCAGCTCATCAAATGGTCAAGGAAAATGAAGAATATGACCTATGTGAGTTACACCAGAGCTAGCTAATTGAAAATCTTGGAAAAATAAAGGACAAGAAGAACTCTTTCAAGAATGGAAATATACTGTTATGTTTCTTATACTTCATGAAGGAAGTTCCAGGAGTTGGTAAAGTGCAATGGGAAAGTGACAGAGCTATAGATGTTCAAATTAGAGACATCTTATACAAAATTGGTGATATCAAAGCAAGGAAAGCTGCTATCTGGGGTTACTTCAAAAGCTTCTAGAGTGAAATGCAAGCTAGGGAAAGGATTCCTAAATTTATTGTGAAAAAATATAAGGACACTATTTCCTTCATGGTTGACATTGATCAGTGTTTGATGGAAGCAGTAGAACCTAGATCAGTTTCGATAATGCCTACGTGATATGAGGTTGAAGAACACATTTTGGAGTTGTATGCCCAACACCTATTGAGTAAACCTTGCGATCTGACAAAAGAAAGGTTTGGTACCTTTGAAGAGAAAAATATGGAAGTACATACACAACTAAAGAAGCATATGATAGTCTGGAAGGTGAGAAAGGAAGTTGAAGCTTTTGCAGAAAGCATCGGCATATCAGTTGAACTAGTGAGGGAAGCAAGGAAGAAAAGAGAACAAGTTGAAGAAGGGGAGCCTGCTAGAACTTAGTCAGCTAGTCCGGCACCATCCTCTGCTAGATCTAGATCTCTAAGGAGTTATGCACTCTCATTTGGTCCTACAAAGAAATCAAGCCTAGTTAAATCTCAAGTCAAGAAATCTGAGAGAGAAGGAAAGAGGAAGAAGGATAAAACCACAAGAGTCTATGGTGTAGTTGAAGTTGATGAAGAAACTGAATCAGATGAAGATGTAAGAGAAATCAAGCATAAGGGTACAAAGGCATCAAAAGTCTCTAAGGAGAGGCCCTCTAGTGAAGAGAAATCAAAGAAAAAGGTGAAAACTGATAGATCAGTTATGACTGTAGATGAAGTGGAAAAATCTTTAATTAAGGATGGTAATCTCAAACCACTTTTTGAATGGTACAAAACTTTTGATAGTGTTGGTTAGAGAACTCTTGAAGAATCCATAGTAAAGTATTTTAATTTTTTCAATATGACTCTCATAGAAATAATTTTAGAGTTACCTAAAGGATTATATGAAGTCTTTGAAATGAGGAGGGTAAATGCAAGAGCTGAAGATGAGAAAATGAGAGAACACATACTTGTTGATCTACCTTTGGTAATGTCAATAGAAGAAATGAAGAAAATCCTCAATGATTCTAAAAAGGATTTTAAGAGAAAAACAAGGGTGAATAAGCTTATGATCAGGCAGACTGAGGAAGTGGAAAAAGACACTAAAAAATTCTTAGAGCAGTTATGTTGAAGAGTAGATATAATGTTGTTAATGAAGAAGCTCGTGATGAAGATGTTCCATATGGTCAAGAAATTGAAGTGAAAGAAGATATGATTGAGGACACTTAGAATCCTATAGATAAGCAAGATACTAAAATTCACATGGATACTGAAGCTCCTAAACATATTTTAGTTCAAGAAATTGAGATTCCAAAATCCAAGCAAGAATCTATGGTTGAAGAAAAGAAGGTTGAGGCAAAGGAGGTTGCTATGGGAGCAAGAGACACTGCAAAGGCAGTAAAGAAGTTTTTAGAAGAAGAAAAAGAGGAGTTTGACCCCAAATTGCTTGAAAGTCCTATTGTTGTGCCCTTAGCACACATGCCCCATTCGGGATGGGGACCCTCTCATTTCTTCACCTTGTAAGGGTCATTTTGTTGATGCCTCATTTTGTGTGCCCTCATTCTGGTGTCCTAAATGGTCAACGTACTTCCAAATTATCATCCTAGTTTGACCGTGTTTCATTCCACTCCAATTTCACTAAGCCTTGGTCCCTTGTGGAGTTTCCTTGGTAGTTTGTTTTTGCCAAGGGCCTTGGGGCCTGGCAGGCCAGCCCCATTGGGTTTCCCTTGCTCGGTTTCCATCGGGTGATTTTTGTTTTGAACGCCGAAAGGCTTTCATCTTCCCGATCCCCAAGACCCAGCTCCTTTTTTACCTCCCTGTTTAACTTATGTTGAAAATTGACTGCCTTTGTCCCATCTAGGCCTGTCTCTTTGGAATTCCATCCCCAAAAATCCTTGTTGTCTCCACTGTTTCAAATGACTGACCTATTCTGGCACTCCGTCCCTTGGGTCCTAGACTCCCTTTCACTGATGGTCTTTGAAATGACATTGAAGCGGTTGTTTGGCGATGTCCTTTCAGCCCCCAGGCCCCGGACCTCTCGCTGCCATCAAAGATTTTGAACTCACCAACCCCCCTGTCATCCATATAGGAATTAATGGGTGTATTAAATGCCAATTAAGGGTATAAATATCTAGTCCAACCTATCATTTTTATATGTCAAGTTTGCCAGAGGAGTTCTGAGAAAATTCAAAGAGGTCACTTGCCTTTGTCACCCACTGGCCTCATGTCTGCTTCTTTTGTATGCCAATTCCTCAAGGATTCAGTTACTATTTTCACTGGGATTCTAAGGTAGGTTTTTTGTCTGCCCTTCCTTTGTTTTTTTAGTGATTTTTTGTTAAAACACTTAATAAATGGAAACCAAAAAAACATTAAATTGATAAAGGAAGACCAAACCTAAAAACCCACATGATGGAATTTGGAGAAAAGCTCTTGAATATCATTTAATCTAGGACTGGAACTTTTCCACATCGACATTGTTCTTCATGTAGGGCATTCACGCCCACTGGACCCGCTTCATCCTGTCACCATTAAAACATAGCAAACAAACATCCAACTTCCAAATGGTGGGATACCCTTTCAGGCCCGCGACCTCGAACGTTCATTGGCAGATTACTAATGGATTTAACAATGTAAACTTGGCCTCCACCTAAGCTTCTAGGCCTGCTCCCACAGGACTCCATCCCCGAGAATCCATGTTGCTCACATTGTTCCAAACAACGTGCAGGCCCTATCTCTCCACCCTCTGGGGCCTGCGCCTCCTTTTGTGGCTTAAGTTAGTCGAACAAAATTGAACTATCCATCATGCCCCCGGGCCCCGGTATGTAGAGTTCCATCCTATGATTTTATGAATGATATATCATCTAATTCGATGTCATTTATGGGATTATAACTAATGTTTGTATTTTCATGGTCACTTATGCTCACTATGCCCTATTTGCAGATATATGGAATCTGGTGCAGGACCCTCAGGGGTGGCTGTAGAGAAAGAAAAATGGAAGAAAGTGGGAAAATATCCTCATGGAAAGGAGGACAAAGACTAGATGAAGTACCAATTTCAGGGAGAGCCTTTACATTTGAAAATTATCATAGACTAGAAGGAGATTACAGATACCAATATCAACCACATCAATATTGATGAATTCAAGCAAAGGGTCATATTTCATCCTAAGACCAACAATGCAAGATTGATCAGACAATGTGGGATTGCTAAAGCTGCAGGCTTCCCTCCATCCTTCATAGCCCCCAAATTGGTCATGGCTTTCCAGTAGGCATATCAGCCAAAGACGTGAACAATAGTTGACAAGGATGGAAATTTCCCTGCTGATATGTCAGGTGAGGCGATTAAAAAAAAAATTCACATCCCCACCTTTGGGGAGATGGAGATGCCAACCATAGTAGAATGCAAAGCAACATGGGTCGAGGAATCGACTAGCTACAAGAAGCTAATAAACGAGTACTGGATCAAAGAAAAAAAGGGCAATGCTACTAAGGTTCCCCAAGAACTCTTCTACAGTGACTTTCATGAAGACTACCATGATTTGGTCACCATGCTAAGTAGAGTAATGGGCCTTCCTACTGCTGCATATTTTCAGGAGTGGATGGTGTATTTGATAGAGAATATTCTCGATGGGGACAAATATGTCACCACAAAAGTCCCATTCTAATCAGGAGGCATAAAAAGTGACTGCTTCCATGAACAGTTCATGAAAGTCAAGAAGACCTCCAAGTTATACATAACATCTTATCTTGTTTACTCACTAGCCAAGTGGAGGTAGTACGGTGGATTGTTCACAGCACCTGATGAAGAACTAGGTCGAGCATTGAAGGTCTATGACAGATATCCCCAACACCAGTTCATGAATTTTAAGATGGAATATTGCAGGATGAACGATGCCTTCATCCATCACATCATCAGTTGCTTGGAGGGTATTTTGAAAGGAGGGTCTCTCATAGTGCTTGGGAATTTTTGAAATAGTACACCTTATTATTCATTCAATACCCCAAGTTCACATATATTCATGGCCAAGGTTTCATAGAGAGGCCGAATAACCTGTCACGTTATCCCAATGATCAGATCATACTGTTAGAGCTCTCTTAGTAGCTGCAAAAGGTGAATTTAGTCCTCGACAGTAGGAACTTGACAAGGATCCCTTATCCCTTAACTTTCAGCCAAGGGATGTATAGATTACAAACCTCCTAGTGTGTTGGGAATTCTCAGAAGGAATTGGCAGAGTATCATTTTTTCCTACACACTATTTGCTCATGGCTGGACCCATATGGACATGTAAGGAAAGCACTAGGACCAGGGTACGCCCATGTGCATCACGTGAAGGATTTTTGGGTGGATTACCAGGATGACAAGAAGGTGCACAAAAGGCATTACATGAAAATGAGTATGTACTTTGTAAAAAGAGTACAATTATTTCTTGTACCCGATGAAGTTGAAGAAGATGAAAGCACCATCATGCACCCCAGGTACAACACAGTCGCTAACTTTCCACTACCAGCAATAGATTAGGATGAGCAAGAGGTCGATGACCTTGATATTATAACCAAGCCAATTGTGGCTTATACCAAGGAATAGGTTAATAAAGTAGTATTCCAATTCAAGTAGCAAGGGGTTGTCCTAACATATGAGGGGATCAAGAGTGAGCCCAGTGCTATCAAAGATGTTGCTACTACAACATCAACAAGAGGGACATCCAAATCTCCTCTGATCACAAGATCAAAGAAGAGGAAAGGGACTAAGATGGAGTAGTTGCCAGATCCAAAGGTTTATACAAGAAAATATTCAGAAGGTTCACACTCAAAGAGGCACAAATGGATGGGAAGCATCACGGTATATCCAACAATTCAAGAGGATCCCCTTCACAAAGAGGGGAAAGAAGATCAACCAAAAACTCCTCTGGCTCTTCCTATTTTTTCCACTCTTCCATCCCTTTCCCAAGCCATGATTTCCACATCCCCACCTATGGTGGACATATCGGTCCATCTCACCTCCTCTCTGCCAACTGGGCCTGTGATATTGGTTGACTCCTCCTTTGCCGCAACTTCTCCAATTTTCTTTCACCTCCATATCACCCACTACCTTGCTTCCATTGGCAACAGTGACAATGCCAATGCCCGCACTCGCATTGCTAGAGGCTTTCTCAAGGCACATGCAAAATGTCCCCTCTGATATTTCTCAAATATACTTGGATCCCACCATCCAAGCTTCCTTGGCATAGGGTCCTCACCAGTGCTCCACCCTCGAAACCTTTGATGGGACCACCAAAAATGGAACCAAAATTCTAATATCCAAAGAATGGGAGAAGTGGGAGATGGAAACTTCAAAAGAAGTCGAGGAAGAGGCCGATGAGTATCATAAACACCCAGAGTAAAAACACCAGAAAATTGACAGGGTGGTTCTTGAAGAAGAAGAAACATGATCTTTCAAGAGTGGGGACGAAGAGGAGGATGCAAGTGGAAAATTATTTTACAAACATTTCATGGTGATTTTGAGGAGGAAATGGCCCAACAATTGAAAGATATCGGTGAAGAGGTAGAAAGGTCACCTACCAGAGAAGAAGGGAAAAAGGATGACAAGGCAGTAGAAAATGTGGAACTCCCTACAGGGGAGCAGTAGGAGGATGTGTCACCACCTCATAAAGAAGAATATAATGTAGAAGAGGGAAAAGCTGAAGGTGAGATTCAAGCTGACAGAGGCCTCAAAATTGAACTGCCCGAGGAGCATATGCATAGGGATGAACAAGATGAAGAAAGGGAAGGAATGGAGATTGAGAAAGAAGGTCTTTAGGAGCAATTTCCTACTAAGGTTCCCATCAAATTCCTTGTTTTCATCTAAGAATCTGATGAGGAAGATGGAGAAAACACTAAAATGGAACAAAAGGCTCCCAAAGATAAAGAAATGGAGATTCAAACAAAGGAGGGCTAGGGTGATCGTGAATCGCCTAAGGGAAAATTTGCTATGCTCGAATGGTTGGAAAGGAAACTTGAGAAGAAAACTCTTGCCCCAAAGGATCCAAGAGCAAGACTGGAGGCTATCTCAGCCTAGACACAGATCACTACCAAGAAAGTGAAGAAGCCCAAAATTAGATCTAAGGTAACGATGGATGCTTTTGGATCCCAAACTATGTAGGTAGCAACTTCAATGGTGGGGAAATAAGGGGTGATCTATAATATCTCCACCATTGACTTTGAAACAACTAACAGAGAGCAGAAGGTGGAGCACCTCAAAGAATGTATTGCCATGGTAGTGCATTTGATACAACAAGATAAAATTTCAAAAGAGGAGCTAAAGGCATAAGTGGTTGACCTGATGACATATATTCATCAATGGTCCTCAACAAAAGAAATTCCCACCACATTCATGGCTCTACCCCAACTGGTGTTAAAAGAGAAAATTGACAAGATGGAAAAGAGAAAGAACTTGGAAAAACTAGAGAAAACAGGTTCTGACAGGTTCTATACATTAGAAATATGGGTATCAGTTTAGCTATTCAAATAGCCAACAAGTTCCTGGACTTACAATAGTCTCTTGAAAGCATGAAGAAAATTTTCACCAACTTCCCTGTGACATATAAATCTACCTACCAAAAGATCGAGGCTATCCTCTAGCTGCCAAGCACCACATGGGAAAAGGAACTTGCATTCGAGAGGGACGATAATTTGCATGTGGGTGTATGGAAGTGAAACTTTGAGAACAAGAAAGAAAGGTTCGAGCAATTGCTAGATAAAGTGGATCTGAATATTCAGTGGGTCAAATATATTAGAGTGGATTGCAGCCGATATTTGAGGCTGATGACTAGGTATGACATACTTGTCGTGTAGATAGATACAAATAAAATAAAGCCCTACTTTCAAAAGGGGATGGAGGACAGGATGTTAATAGAGATAACCATGGATTTCATGATTTTTTTCTGCCCACGCCTTCACCCAGTCAGAACTGTTTAGAGACCACACTACCAAGTATGATGTAGACTGGAAGAGGCTTGAGGACAACTCCAAGCAATGGAGTTATTAATTGTTGGGATCTGATATTTTGGAGGTTGAAAAACTCCAACCAGTAATTTTGAAGTTCATCGAGTATGTAGCTTTGAAGTAGGAAGGAAACCCTCTTATTGGTGAAGAGCTTCTAAAGGAATAGCTACAGCAAAAGGGAAATCAGCAAAAGGACAAAATGTTATAGTGTTGTCAGTAGAGGACAAAATAGGGATAAAGACAAAGTTTTATTTTCAATTGTAATATATTAAGGGGTAGGTAGAACCCTAATTTGTAGTGAATCTTGGCCACACAATGAGATTAAATCTTGTCCATTCGTTCTACTTTTGGGACACTATAAATGGAGAGGTCTCCTCTCATTTTAAGAGATTTGAGCTGTTGTAATGACATGTTGTAGAAATTTCTAATGAAAATACATTGACTTGTTGCATTTTCTGAGTTCTCCACATGTTTCATGATTCAATCTCCCATTGTTAGATACTTTATTTAGATTTATACTACTATTCCAGTTAGTTTTAATTGCTTACATAGATTTGTTAGATGTTGTTCTATGATTGTAGAAATTTATGTTGTGTTGATGTCTTTGAGTTCACACTTTTTTCCATTTGCTGCTGTTAAATGGTCATGTAAAGTTAGTCTGGGCTGAAACTTGAAGATGCTTTTAAAATTTTATCTTTATTCATGCATGTATATGGTGGATGAATGATAAAATATCTGTAGACCTTGGAAGATAACATATATTTCATGATGCTATAGGTTTCTTGCTTAAGTGGAATCTTATTTGAAGGAAGTTGTCCATAGCAGAACCTCCATGATCACTCTTCATAGTTAGTTGCAGATCTAGGAACCTTCCCTCTTCCCTGCTCTTTTTATTTTTTTTTAGAAACAACCTGTGCTAAGGTTCATTGCACACTGTAAAGCCAAAACTTAAGGAAAAAATTGAAGTTTTACATTGTTGTTCGAACCTACAATAAAGTGCACCTTAACTCCTATCTTAGAAACTTCAAGATTTGAAGACCCACTTTGCATCTAGCTACGTAAGTCCACCCTATGATTACCAACAAAATCACATCAAACATCAACTGAGGAGTTTCATGCAAGTCATGACCTGACACCTGAGAGACCTTGGGGTTTTTTTCATCAAGTTGTTGGTGAAAGTCTCCTTTCAAAAGAGGCAGTGCCTCTATGCACTACCTATGTTGAGAAAGTGTGCCAAAACACCCATCAAAAAAATTGGTGATAGAAGGAGGGCATTGTGAACTTGGATCGAATAGGATCATTCTCCCCTGAAATATTCCAAAGAATTCTAAGGTCAACATCAAACAAAGGGGAACTTCAAGAGTTGTAGCCCCCCACCAGGGAAAAATGAACTAAGGGAGGAGACTCTACCTCTTTTTCTTCCTCTGTCCCATTCACTTCCCTTCCACCTTCACCTCCATTTTCTTCTTGTCCATCCTACACCCAGCAGTACCAAGCTACTTTTCCACCTGTCATCTCTGGCTGTGAGGGAACTACCACTCTCCCTACCCCTCAAGTTCAAGGTACAGTCGAAATAGTCACAACCTAGGTACAGTCCCAGACTACTGTCTTATAGTGGGTGCAACTCCATATTGTTGTCCCTCAATAGTAGATACCACCTCCACCTCCCGTCATGGCTTGGTTGGGGAAAAATGCTTTGCTGTTGCACTTCACCGCTTACCACAACATACCCAAGAATCTGGAGGGCTTGTATTCAAAATTCAATCTTCACAACCCACAAAGGATGGCAGAAGAACACATCAAGATATTTGAAATGACAATTACATATATACAAATTGGTCATGAAGATGTTGCATGCCGCCTCTTTCCATACTCGTTGGGCGAGGAGGACTTTTATTGGTACATCAATTTTTTGAGAGGGTCCATTACCTCATGGGACCTCATGAAGAATGCTTTCCTGCTAAAGTATAAGGTTTTGATTAGTCCTTCAGAGCTATATCAACAGTTTGTCTGTCTAGAGGGAAATTAATGAACTTATTAGCTCTTTGAATGATCGCTTCCTTCACGCCTTCATGAGGCTTTAGGATCCATACATACACAATGATGTTGCAACCCTCCCTGTCTACTACACAACATTAAATAATCTCACATCAGCATTGGTAAAAAGGATGCACCCACCACTCACCATGCTAGTAACTACTTATGTGAAGGTTGTTGTTGCTAGTGTGGACTTGGGGTAGAACATCTCTGGTCCACTTCCTTCTTTGGGACCTACAGATCACCCGATGCAAGTTCAAGGGCTTAATCAAGCATTCACTCATCATACCCCTTGATGAACCAGGTGCCTCAGCTACCCATCATCTCTCACATAGGATAGCCAATGAATTATGCACCTCCCATGACTTCTTATTTACAACCTCAACAACAACAAAGCTACCCTCAGGCTCCCCAAAAACCGCAGACGTGCTCTTAGTAGCCACAAGTGCCATTGTACCTATTAGGACTAGAATTCCCTCTAGCACATCAGAACCAGCTGGTAGCCCCACCTGTCTTCCTCCAATATCAAGTGTCATAGCCGAGCATTGTTGAGAAAAACAAATTGGAAGAGTTGATAGAAATGATAAAGAAAATGTCTATAGAAATGACACACTTAAAGAATTAGAATAATCAGTTATAGGCATCCCAACGTAACCTCTAGGACAATCTTAATCAAGATGGAAAAGACAATAGGGATAGTATGGACACCTAGGAAGCAAGCACCTCTTCCGAACATAATTATGATAGAGGACTGGATTCAAATCAAAGCTTCTAGAGGAGACCTTCTTAGAGGCAGAATCGCCCGTGGAATACAAGGCCCAATAACAGAGGTGTCTCTACTCCTCTTGATCAACTTTCCAGCAAGGAAAAGGTGACCAGTGGAGTGTATCTCGCTGAAGCAGCCTTGTCCAGATGGTCTCGAATATACAAAACCAATAGACACTCTGAGTTGGATTGTCCTAAATTTTAGACAGTTGTTGAAATCTTCCAAGTGGAGGTTCAAAATGTTGTTGACAGTGTCGGTTGCAAGGACATCACCACATCTAAGCCTTATGACTCCTCTTATCTCATGGTCAACTAGGTGCCATTTTTACAAAGTGACTACAATAAACCTAAGGTTGAGCTCACCCCCGCTAAGAATGAAGAAGTGCAAGAGGTAAGTAACGAACAAACCTTACCTCAACTTTTTGATTCAGTTGATAATGGTCCAATAGATGAGGAAGAACCATATGTAGATAAAGTTCACATGTTCCATCAGAGGAAAACCCCTTATTTCCTTAAGAATAGGTAGGTGGGTGGACCCTTTACTACTTCTACCCTACCAAATAATTTTAGAACCCCACCTGATCCGAATGCTAGCAATAATCCTAGGCTTCTCTCGGTGCCCACTCAATACTTCAACAAGGATAGATCATAGAACCAGCCTCAAGGCCAATCCAAAAACTAGTCAAGTAAAATGAAATCCCAACCTTCTAGCTCTGCCATAGGCCAAGCCTTTGACTCTGAGATTGAACAAATCGTTGAATATGTAGCATAAGAGTTCAAGAAAGTGAAAATCAACCTATCTACCTTTGAACTACTGAAAGTTGCAGCTATAAGGCATGCCTTCTTTAGGGTAATTAATGGGACCCCATCCTCTAAAAAAACATAAGAGGCATTAGCTAAAAGAGTCATCTTTGAAGAACCTAGGGAGAAACCTATGATCTAGGATATCACAAGGAAAAGGAAGGATGTTCCCTCAAATAAATCTATAGGTAAACAGCTGGAAAAAGAACCAAATTAGAACAATGGGAAAATTTCCAAGGTTCAGCCATCTAGGCAGACCAAGGATTAAAATGGTGATAAGAACAAGGTTCAAGTAGTTCAGGTAGATACGTCTATGAGCCTCTTTCAAGGAAAATTAGAAACACCACCCTTCCTCACCACCATCCAGATATTCAGGAAGAATTTTCATAATTGCCTCATTGATTTTGGAACATCAGCCAACGTCATGCCCCTGGCTCTATGCAAAGCCCTTGGGATTACCCCCACACCTTCAAGGAAAAATGTGACCCAACTGGACAAAACTGACATCAATATTGTGGCAGAAATGAATTGAATCCCCATAAAAAATTTTGCAGACCCGAGGGTGCAACAGATCATTGACATCCAAGTTGTGGATATTCCTATTTCTTATGGAATCATATTGGGAAGGGACTTCACCCGTGCCTTGAATGGGTATTCCGCTAGGGATTTTTTGCATATGTGGCTTCCTTGGAAGGGACTACTCAATCAAATCCACATCAACCGAGAACCTTGTATGAAGTACATGATCACGGAGTACAATAACATCAACGAGGTGTTGTTTTTTGAGAAAGAAATAATTGGGAAATTACTATCCCTTTGCTTACCAAGACGAATTCGAACCCCACGAAGATTGTGTTGCCAAAGTACTTTTGATGCAATGTAGCCCTCTAACTAATTTCACTCAAATACCTTAGAATACAAAGATAATGGTAGGGTCAGATGATAAACATGATGAAGATGATAACTTGGGACTACATAGTGGTTTTCAAAAATTCATGGAAAAGTGCACAAAGGATTACCTCAATTTGGGTGCCCGAATGGATTTCCAGGATCTCTTGCTACCAAATTGGTGTAGAATTCACAATTCTGCCCACTTTGAATTTGATTGCTACTTGTGCCAAACAGTAGTAGAGCATGTCAAAGAATCAACTGTCCCTTAGAAAGAAACACCAAAGGAAGTGCCAAGAGAGCCACCTGTTGTTAAACACGTTGAGCTGAAAATTTCCCTGAAGGTCACGAAGGTTAACCACCCGGCCAAAAGAAAATGAGAACCTAGTTGGGCCTAGATTCAAAGAGCTTTCTAGGTTTTGGAAACTTCAAATTGATGGATCTAAATCAAAACAAGGAGTTGGTGTCAGGTTCAAACTCATCATCCCAATGGGTAAGACCTTTCATGGTACCCATGGGTTGAAATTTTATTGCACCAATAATGTAGCAAAATATGAGGCATTAGTCCATGGTCTTGTTATGGCCTTAAATAAAAATGTCAAAATTCTGCAAGTTTTTGAGGATTTCTAGCTTGTAGTTATACAAGTTAGAAAATTCTATTCCTACCATGATAGAAGACTTGCAAACTATAGGCATAGGGTTTGGAATCTCTTAGAAGGTTTAGATGCATTTAATATACAAATGATCCCTCATGCTCAGAATCATACAACCAATGTTTTGGCTCAAGCAACCAACACTTTACAACCCATCTCCTTGTCTGTACTTAAGAATTTTACCATTGAGTTGACATCAACCACCATCCATCCCAAATAATGTCACTTATTTTCAAGTCTTCAATGATGATAAGCACATCCTTGAATTCATCACGAGTTACAATGTTTTTGCCACCCAAATAATTGATGAAGCTGATCTAGAAGAGGCCGAATTGGATATAGGAGTTATCAACCTCATAACCAACACAATTCCCAAAGGCATGGTTCAGCTTGAACATATATTTGACTTGGACCAAATCAGAGACCAATATCAGCAAACAAAAAGGGAAGCCATAAGCAACTAGTGTGATGCTCACAGCCTCGGGATTGCCGAAGAGATAAAAAATGTTTTTTATTGGAAAAGTGTGCACATCTGAGGAAAAGAAGGGAATCATTGATGCTTTGTCAAGGTATCACAATGTGGTGGCATGGAACTATGAAGATCTAAAAACTTATGACACCTCCATCATCATGCACACCATCCCTCTCAAGACAGAAGTGGGGCCATTCCGCCAATGGAAGTGTCCTATTAATGCCTTGTTGGAGCCCATCATTTATAAAGAGGTGAAGAAGTTGCTTTTAGCAAGAATTATATTCCTAATCAGGCATTCTACATGGGTGGCCAACTTGGTCCCAGTTAGAAAAAAGAATGGGCAAATCAGATTGTTTGCAGACTTCCACAATTTGAATAGAGCTTAAGAGAAGGACAACTATCAAGTTCCTTCATTGGATGAGGTGCTGCAAATTTCAACAGCTCCTAAATGATGTCCATCCTCGATGGGTACTCTAGATATAACCAAGTTATGGTGCAATATGAAGATCGCCATAAGACAACATTCACCACTAAGTGGGGGACGTTTGCTTACAAGAGAATGCCCTTCAGGCTCATCAACGTTGGTGCGACTTTCCACCATGCCATGCATATTTCCTTCAAAGACCTGATTGGAAAGTGCATAATAATCTACATGGATGATTTGACTGTGTTCTCAAAGAGGAGTAATTATGTCTCTGCTTTATGCAAGGTGTTTCAGAGGTGTAGGGAGCTTGGAGTTTCCTTTAACCCAAGGGAATGAATTTTTGGCATGATTGAGGGTAGATTGCTTAGAAATATCATTTCAGAGCAGGGAATCTCCATAGAACCTAAACACATCCAATCTTTGCTAAAGATCCCACTGCCAAGCAACAAGAAAGAATCAAAATCTTTCTTCGAAAAGATCATCTTTGTAAGGAAATTCATCACAGGTTTTGCTGAGATTGTCAAACCACTCAATGCCATGCTGAAATAGGATGCCAAGGTTGAGTGGATCCCTAAAGCCAAGCAATATTTTGAAGAAATCAAATGGGTCGTTGTTGAGGTGCCTGTGCTCGTTAACCCAAACGATCTAAAGCCATTCTGCATTTACTCATTCACTTCAAAACATTCTTGTGCAAGCATTCTGACTCAGAAAGATGAAGAGGGAAACAAGCACCTAATCGCTTTCATAAGTGCTCCTTTGAAACATTTTGAATTACGCTATCACAACATAGAGAAGCAAGCATAAGCCCTCGTTAGGGGAGTGAAGAAATTTAGACATTATATCATGTGTAATAAAGTGTTCGCCATTATCCCTGACCTGACCATGAAAATGTTGCTCATACAAAATGAATTAGGAAAACGAAGAGCCAAGTGGGTCAAATTGATCTAGGAGTATGATATGGAAATCCAACCAATGCAGCTGGTGAGAGGACAAGCACTCACTCGGACAATTGTTGAAACAATAGTAGAAGCAGGACTCGAACTTATAGTGTAACAATACCAGCTCGAGGATGTTTCCTAAAGAGAATGGTATGAGGATGTCATCTATTATTTACTGAACCACAAGTGTCCACCTCACTTACAAGGAGTCCAAAAAATGTGTTCTCAGGCTGAAAAGTAGAAGTTACATGTTGCAAGGGTCCATTTTATACAAGAAAAATCATGAAGGAATCTACTTAAGATGCCTTGGCAAAGAAGAAGTGGATTGAGTATTAAGGGAATTTCATGACAAGTTTGGTACTGGTCATAGATCCAGACCTTCAACTGCACATCAAATACTAAGAGCGGGATATTATTCACCCATGGTATTCAAGGATGCTCATTGTCATGTTCACTCATGTCACACATGTAAGATCACCCCCACCAAGGAGAAGAATGTTGTTGTCCCACTACAGCCCGGGTTGGAGGTGAGGTTGATTGCACAATGGGGTCTCGATTTCATTGGTGTGTGATAATGGGCCTGCATTTTCTTCATTAAAATTTGCTGGTTGGGATTTTGATTATGTGATTGCCCTTAAATTTTCATCTAATTACTATCCTGAAGGCAATGGCCTTGCTGAATCCATGAACAAGAACCTGATCACAGTGATCAAGAAATTGCTCGATAGGAGCCCCAAGGACTGGCATACCCAGCTCCACTTCGCCCTTTGGGAAAACCAAACTCGCCACAAGGCTGCCCTTGGTGATTCCCCATTCCATCTTGTTTACGGCCTAGAGCAAATATTTCCTATCCATCTAAAGATTCCCACTCTCTAATTTATCAATGGAATTTATGAAGGGGGGATCGTAGAGAAGCTTGGTTAGCTAAGCTCTTGCATTTAGTATAAGTATGAGAATGCACAATACAAAATTTTGGCAAACACTAGGGCATGGTTAAGAGATGGTTCAATCGTCAAGTGAAGATCAAGGCCTTTAGAATTGCAGATTTAGTCCTGAATTGGGACAAGGCCGATGAAAAAAAGGGGGACACAACAAATTCAATAACCTTTGGCTTGGCCCCTTTCAAATAGCTAAAATTTTGGGAGATAATGCTTTCTGCCTAAAGACCTTAACAGGTGAAGATATCTTGTTTCTAGTCAACAGACATCACTTGAAGCATTACTTCAAAGCCTGAGCTCCATCGAGCTCTTCCCTATAAATATTTTTCTATACGTTAGGTTAGGTTACCTTTTGGTTTGCTTATGTTTTTTTGTTTCATGCCACTCTGTTTTGCTTGTTCCCCCACTGTTTTGTTTCAAAAAGGGTGTTCTCTATCTTATTGTGGTGGTCGTGCTTGTTTGATGAATGGTTCACTTTGTTGTCCGTCCTTAGTGTTCTTTGGCTAAGCATTCATTCTCGACTATTGGTCCCTGAAAGCTTCCTAGGAATGGTTTCCTCATTTGAACTCTGCCTTAGAACTTGACCCTTGGTTGGATCTTTTTATGCACATCTCAAATCTTGCACAAAATGCATGTTAATTATTTCTAAAGGATTCTACGGTGGCTACTATGGTATCCTATTAAGTGAAAACTCTTAAGTCTGCTATAGTGACCAATGTGGTTCCCAAACCCATTGTAGGCTTCAGTGCGTACACAGTTGAATAAAAGATAAGTGTAAAAAGGAAATGTTGAAAGGAAGAAAGGAAAGAAAATAATGAAACAAAGTGACTGTATGGATGTGAGGGTAAGTATACTGGGGCTATGGATGCCTAGCTAGTAGTAGAGCAATATTCATGGGATCACAGTGACAACTTCGACAGGGCTATGGACGCCTGACTAGAATCAAGGCAATGTCCAAGTTACTTTTGGTGTTAAAAAATTTATGTACCTTGCTCAGTTGGATTAGTAGTCACTTGTCATAGTTTCCATAGAGAGGAATGATTTCACTACACACTTCTGAGATGTCTTGTAGACTAAAGCAACTAAGGACCCTATTCTCCAAGTTCACTCTTGGAAATCCCCTGGTCTGTGAAACTAGAGATTCTAGGTCCTAGATGAATCCTTATCCTTAGAATGCTTGGGAGCGTTTCCCAAGTAGAGCCACCATTTCTTGTTCCCTTAGCACACATGCCCCATTTAGGACGGGGACCCTCTCTTTTCTTCACCTTACAGGTCATTTTGTTGTTACCTCATTTTGCGTGCCCCTATTCCAGTGTCATAAATGGTCAATGTGCTTCCAAATTCTTGTCATATTTTGACCATGTTTCATTCCACTCCAATTTCACCGAGCCTTGGTCCCTTGCGGAGTTTCCTTGGCAGTCTATTTCTACCAATGACCTTAGAGCCATGCAGGCCTGCCCCACCGGGTTTCCCTTGCCGGGTTTCCATTGGGTGTTTTTTGTTCTGAATAGTGGAAGGATTTCGTCTTCCCAAGCTCTGGGACCTGGCTCCTTGTTTACTACTCTGTTCAACATACACTAAAAATTGATTTCCTTTGTACCATCATGGCCCGTCTCTTCGGACTTCCATCCCTGGAACTCCATGTTGTCTCTACCATTTCAAATGGTCGATCTATTCTGGAACTCCGTCCCCCAAGTCTTAGACTCCCTTTCACCAATGGTCTCAGAAATGACATTGAAGCAGTCATCTGGCAACATCCTTCTGGCCCCCAGGCTCTGGACCTCCTACCGCCGTCCGAGATTTTGAACTCACCAACACTCCTATCGTCCGTACGGGCATTAATGTGTGTATTAAATGTTGATTAAGGGTATAAATATCTGGTCCAACCTATCATTTTCATATTTCAGGTTGGCCAAAGGAGTTCAAAGAAAATTAAAAGAGGTCACTTGCCTTCATCGCCCACCCCCCTCACATCTACTACTTTTGCTTGCCAATTCCTTGAGGATTCAGTTACCGTTTTCACCGGGATCATGAGGTAGGCTTTTTTTCCACCCTTCCTTTGTGTTTTCAGTGATTTTGTGTCAAAACACTTAATAAATGCAAACCAAAAAAACATTAAATTGATAAAGGAAGACCAAACCTAAAAACCCACATGATGAAATTTTGATAAAATATCTTGAATATCATTTAATCCACAATTGGAACTTTTCCATGTCAGTGTTATTCTTCATGTAGGGCGTTCATGCCCACCAGACCCATGCCATCCCATCATAGTTAAAAAATAGCAAACAAACATCCAAGTTCCAAATGGCAGGGGCCCTTTTGGGCCCGCAACCGCAGACCTCCATTGGCAGATCGGCAACTGACTTAACATTGTAAACTAGGCCTCCGCCTAAGCTTCTGGGCCTACACCCATGGGATTCCATCCCTAGGACTCCACATTGCTCACATCATTCCAAACAGTGTGTGAGCCCCGTCTCTCCACCCTCTGCACCCGCCTCTCCTTTTGCCGTTGGAGTTAGTCGAACAAAATTGAACTATCCATTATGCCCCCAAGCCCTGGTACGCAGAGTTTTGTCCTTAGATTTCCATGGTGAGTTCATTGTTTAGAATGAGCATCTGGTGATGTCCTTCTGCTTCCTGGGTCCCGACCCTCCATTACCCATGAAACCTGTGAATGATGAACTTAGGTGTCCTTTCCCTTGCCGAGATCCATCCACCAGGATTCCCTCCCATATCAACCGACACGAAAGGGAAAGTGGGGCCATCTTTCTGACTTTTGTGGCCCACCCTCCTGATCACCTAAACTTATCAAATAAATCTTGTAGCCAAGCTTTATGTCAGGTTTGGTCCACTGGGCTACTCCTACTGGGTTTCTGTCCAACACCCCCCGTTCTGAACGAAAAAACCTCAATGGCTTCCCACCCCTTCAGGCCTGAACACCTTAGGAAATATTGGCCATCCTTTGACCTCACGAGTTTCCTTTGGCAAATAGACTCTGTTTCCTTCTGTCCGTTCCAAAAGGTGAAGCCCAAACAACTTTTTGGCCTTGCATCTCTGGGTGCTCCCAAAGTGATCCAAATGACCTCCAATTTGAAAATTTTTTTTGACCCACATGTTAAAATTTAAACCTCTCCTGCATGAGCCTTTCAAACCATCAAAATCTGAAGTTGGAATAAATCACATTGATTTCCCTACCTTGTTCGCCCTTCAAAACAACTTTTTCTGCTAGGGAAGTCTGACCCTCTGGGTTCGGGTAATCCAAACTCCCCCAGTAGATTCAAATGATGTCTTGAAGTAAAGTTTGATTTTATTAATGATATATCATCTAATTGGATGTCTTTTGTGGGATTATAACTAACGTTTGTATTTTCATGGTCAGTTTTTCTCACTATACCCTATTTGAAGATATATGGAATTTGGTGTAGGACCCTCAAGGGTGGCTGTAGAGAAAGACAAAGGGAAGAAACTAGGAAAATCTCCTCGTGGAAAGGAAGACAAAGACTAGATGAAGTACCAATTTCAGGGAGAGCCTTTACATTCAAAAATCATCACAGACTGGAAGGAGATTACAGATACCAAAATTGGCCTCATCGATATTGATGAATTCAAGCAAAGGGTCAGAGTTCATCCTAAGACCAACAATGCAAGAATGACTAGACAAAGTTGGATTACTAAAGCTATAGGCTTCCCTCTATCCCTCGTAGCACCCGAATTGGTCATGGCTTGCCAGCAGGCATATCTGCCAAACACACGAACAATAGTTGACAAGGATAGAAACGTCCTTGCTAATATGTCAAGTGAGGCAATTACAAAAAAAAATCACATCCCCACCTTTGGGGAGATGGAGATTCCAACCACAGCAGAATGCAAAGAAACATGGGACAAGGACCTGACTGGCTACAAGAAGCTAATAAACCAATACTGGCTCCAAGAAAAAAGGGGTAATGCTACTAAGGTTCCCCAAGAACTCTTCTGCAACAACTTTCACGAAGACTACCATGATTTGGTCACCATGCTAAGAGTAATGGGCCTCCCCACTACTGCATAATTTTAGAAGTGGATGGCATATTTCATAGAGAAGATTCTTTGTGGGGACGAAGATGTCACCACAAAAGTCTCATTCTACTAGGAAGGCATAATAAGCAACTGATTCCACAAACAGTTCATGAATGTCAAGAAGACCTCCAAGTTCTACATGACATCTTATCTTGTTTACTCACTGTCCGAGTGGAGGCAGTACAATGGATTGTTTGCATCATCTAATGAAGAACCAGGTCGAGCATTGAAGGTTTATGACAAATATCCCCAGCTCTAGTTCAAGAAATTTAAGAAGGAATATTGTAGGGTGAAAGACTCCTTTGTCGGTCACATCATCAGATTGCTTGGAGAGGATTTTGAAAGGAGGGTCTCTCAAAGTGCTCAGGCATTCTTAAAACAGTATGCCTTCTTATTCATTCAATACCCCAATTTCACATATATTTGTACCCAAGGTTTCACAGAGAGGCCGAATAAGGTGCCCCGGTACCCCAATGACCAGATCATACTCTTAGAGCTCTTCGTGTAGCTACAACATGTGCATTCAGTCCTTGGCATCAGGCACTTGGTATGGATTCCTTATCCCTTAACTTTTGGCCAAGGGATGTACAGATTACAAACCTCCTAGTGCTCTAGGAATTTTGAGAAGGAATTAGCAGAGTATCATTTTTTCCTAGACACTGCTTGACTGCAGATGGACCCATATGGGCATGTAAGGAAAGCACTAGGACTAGGGAATACCCATGTGTATCATGTGGAGGATTTCTAGGTGGATTGTTAGGATGATAGGGAGATGCGCACAAGGAATTACATATGAATCACTGTGTACATCATAAAAAGAGAATAATTATTTCATATACCTAATCAAGTTGAAGAAGATGAAAGCACTGTGATGGACCCTAGGTACAACGCAGTCGCTAACTTTTCGCTTCTAGCAGTAGATTGGGATGACCAAGAGGTTGATGATGTCAATATTATAACCAAGCCAATTGTGGCTCATACCAAAGAATGGGTTAATAGAAAATTAGCCCAATTGAAGTAGCAAGGTGTTGTCCTAACATATGACGGGCTCAAGAGTGATCCTAGTGCTACAAAAGATGTTGCTGCTACAACCTTCAATAGGAGGGACATCCAAATCTCCTTCGATCACAAGATCAAAGAAGAGGAAAGGGATTGAGGCAGAGAAGTTGCCAGATCTAAAGGTTTATTCAAGACAAGATTTAGAAGGTTCAACCTCAAAGAGGCACAAATGGACAAGAATCTTCATGGGACAACCAACAATTCAAGACAGTCCCCTTCACGAAGAGGGGAAAGTAGATCAACCAAAATCTCCTACAACTCTTCTTGTTTCTGCCGCTCATCCATCCCTTTCCCAAGCCATGATTCCCACATCCCCACTTGAGGTGGACATCTCGGTCCATCTCACCTCCTCTCCACCAATTGGGCCCGAGATATTGGTTGACTCCTCCTCTTCAGCAAACTTATCTGCTTTCCTCCGTCTCCATCTCACCCACTACACCAATTCCATTGGTAGCAATGACAACACCAATGCTCACACTCACATTGCAAGAGGCTTTCTCATGGCACATGCAAAATTTCCCCTATGATATTTCCCAAATATTCTTGGATCCCACCATCCAAGCTACCTTGGTAGAGGTCCTCACCAATTCTCCACCCTTGAAACCTCTAGTGGGACCACCAACAATGGAAGCCATAATGCTAATCTATGAAGAATGGGAGAACTGGGAGATGAAAACTTCAAAAGCAGTGGAGGAAGAGGCCAATGAGTATCATGAACACCCAGAGTATAAACACCAGTGAATTGACAGGGTGGTCCGTGAAGAAGAAGAAATAGGATTTTCCAAGAGTGGGGATGAAGAGGAGGATGTAGGTGGAAAAATTATTGTACAAAAATTTGATGGTGATTTTGAGGAGGAAATGGCCTAACAATTGAAAGATATTGGGGAAGAGGTAGAAAGGTCACCTATTTAGAGAAGAAGGGAAAAAGGATAACAAGGCAGTAGAAAATGTGGAACTCCCTATAGGGGAACAACAGGAGGATGTGTCACTGCCTCATAAAGAAGAAGATAACGTAGAAGAGGGAAAACCTGAAGGTGAGATTCAAGCTGATAGAGGCCTCAAAATTGAACAACCTGAGGAGCATGTGAATAGGGATGAATAAGATGAAGAAAGGGAAGGAATAGAGACTGAGAAAGAAGAAGGTCTTCGGGAGCGATTGCCTACTAAGCTTCCCACCAAACGCTTTATGTTCATCCAAGACTTTTATGAGGAAGATAGAGAAGACACTAAAATGGAAGAAAAGGCTCTCGTAGATTAAAAAAATGGAGATTCAAACAAAGGAGGGCAAGGGTGATCATGAATCACTTAAGGGAAAATTTTCTATGCTCGAATGGTTAGAAAGGCAACTTGATAACAAAACTCCTACCCCAAAGGATCCAAGAGCAAGACTAGAGGCTATCTTAGCCCGAGCATAGATCACTACCAAGAAAGAGAAGAAGCCCAAAATTAGATCTAAGGTAACAATGGATGCTTCTAGATCCCGAAATATGCAAGTAGCAATGCTAGTGGTGGGAAAATAAGGGGTGAGCTATAATATCTCTACCATTGACTTGGGAATAGCTACCAGAGAATAGAAAGTGGAGCACCTCAAAGAATCTTTTTCCATGGTAGTGCATTTGATACAGCAAGATAAATTTTCAAAAGAGGAACTAAAGGCACAAGTAGATGACTTGATGGTATACATTTAGCAATGTTCCTCAACAAAAGAATTTCCCACCACATCTGCGGCTCCACCCCAACTGTTGTCCAGAGAGAAAATTGTAAAGCTGGAAAAGAGAAAGAACCTGGAAAAAACTACAAAAAATTGGTTTTGGTCAGTTCTATACGTCAGAAATATGGGTATCAGCCAGGTTGTTCGAATAGCCAACAAGTTCCTAGACTTACAACAATCTCTAGAAAGCATGAAGAAACTTTTCACCAACTTCCCTGTGACGTATAAATTCACCTACCCAAAGATCGAGGCTATCCTCTAGCTTCCAAGTGCCACATGGGAAATGGAACTCACATTTAAGAGGGATGATCATTGGCTCGTGGATGTATGGAAGTGGGACTTTGAGAACAGGTTAGAAAGGTTGGAGTAATGGCTAGATAAAGTCCATTCGAATATTGAGTGGGTCAAAGAGATTAGAACAGATTGTGCCCTATATTTTAGGCTGATGATGGGGTATGACATACCCATAGTGCAGATAGATCTAGAGAAAATAAATCCCCACTTTCAAAAGGTGATGGAGGACGGAATGTCAATGGAGATAACCATGGATTTCATGAGTTTTTTCACCCATGCCTTTGCCTAGTTAGAATTGTTCGAAGACCACACTGCCAAGTATGATAAAGAATGCATAAGGCTTCATGACGACTCTGAGGAATTGAGTTAAAAATTACAGTGATATGAGATTTTGGAGGTTCAAAAACTCTAACTAGTAATTTTGAAGTTCATGGAGTATGGAGCTTTGAAGAAGCAATAGGGAAACCCTATTAATGGTGAAGAGCTACTAAAGGAATATCTACAACAAAAGAGAAATCAGCAAAAGGACAAAATGCTACAGTGTTGTCACTAGAGGACAAAAGAGGGATAAATACAAAGTTGTATTTTAAATTGTAATATATTGAGGGGTAGGTAGAACTCTAATTTGTAGTGAATCCTAGCCACACAATGAGATTAAATCTTGGACATTTGTTCTATTTTTGGGATACTATAAATGGAGAGGTCTCCTCTCATTTTAAGAGAGTTGAGTTGTTGTAATGACATGCTACAAAAATTTCTAATAAAAATACATTGACTTGGTGCATTTTTTTAGTTTTCCACATGTTTCATGATTCAATCTCCCATTGTTAGATACTTTAGTTAGATTTATATTGTTGTTCTAGTTAGTTTTAATTGCTTAGATAGATTTGTTAGATGTTGTTCTATGATTGTAGAAATTTCTACTGTGTCGATGTCTTCTAGTCCACACTTTTTTCCATTTGTTGTTGGTAAATGGTCTTATAAAGTTAGTCTGGGCTGAAACTTGAAGTTGTTTTTAAAATTTTATCTTTATTCATGCATGTATGTGGTGGATGAATGATAAAATATCTGTAGACCTTGGAAGATAACATATATTTCATGATGCTATAGGTTTCTTGCTTAAGTGGAATCTTATTTGAAGGAAGTTGTCCATAGCAGAACCTCCATGATCACTCTTCATAGTTAGTTACTGATCCAGGAACCTTCCCTCTTACCTACTCTTTTTTCTTTTTTTTTAGAAACAGTCTATGCTAAGATTCATTGCACACTGTAAATCCAAAACATAAGGAAAATTTTGATGTTTTACATTGTTGTTCGAACCGAGATCAAAGTGCACCTTAACTTCTATCTTAGAAACTTCAATATTTTAAGACTGCCTTCTGATTACCAGAAAAATCACATCAAACATCAATTGAGGAGTTTCATGCAAGTCATGACCTAACACCTGAGATACCTTGGGTTGATTTTCATCAATTTTTTGGTGGAAGTCTCCTTTCAAGATTGGCAATGCATCTATGCATTGCCTATGTTAAGAAGGTGTACCAAAACACCCATCAACAGAACTGGCGCTAGAAGGAGGGCATTGTGAATTTGGATCGAATTGGATCATTCTCCCCTGAAAGATTCTAGAGAATTATGTGGTCAACACCAAACAAAGGGGAACTTCAAGATTTGCAACCCCCCATTAGGGAAAAATGAACTTAGGGAGGAGATTCTGCCTCTTCCTCTTCCTCTATCCCATTCACTTCCCTTTAAACTTCACCTCCATTCACCTATTTTCCATTCTCCACCCAACAGTACCAAGCTACTTTTCCACCTCTCATCTTCGGTCGCCATGGAACTAACACTCTCCCTACCCCTCAAGTTCAAGGTATATTCCAAATAGTCACAGCCCAGGTACAGTCCTAGGCTGTTGTCTTACAGCGGGTGCAGCTCTAGATTGTTGTCCCTCAACAATAGTTACCATGTCTGCCTCCCGTCTTAGCTTGGTTGGCGTAAAATCCTTCACTGTTGTACTTCACCACTTACCACGACATACCCAAGAATCCAGAGGGATTACGTTCTAAATTAAATCCTCGCGACCCGTAAAGGGTGAGAAAAGAACACATCAAGATATTTGAAATGACAATCATAGATGTGCAAATCGGTCATGAAGACATCACATTCCACCTCTTTCCATACTCGTTAGTTAAGGAGGATATTTATTGGTACATCTATTTTCTGAGAGGTTCCATTACCTCATGGGACCTCATGAAGAATGCTTTCCTCCTAAAGTATAAGGTTCTTATTAGTCTTTTAGAGCTATATCGACAATTTATGTCCATATTGAGGGAAATTGATGAACCTATTGGATTTTTGAATAGTCACTTCCATCACGCCTTCATGAGGCTTCAGGATCCATACGTACACAATGATGTTGCAGCCCTCCCTATCTACTACGCAGCATTGGATAATCTCACATTAGGATTGGTAAAAAGGATGTGCCCACTACTCACCATGCTAGTAACTGTTTATGCAGAGGTGGTTGTTGACAGTGCGGACTTGGGGAAAAAAATCTTCAGTCCACTTCCTTCATTGGGACTAGTAGCTCACCTGATGTGGGTTCAAGGGCTTAATAAAAAATTCACTCATCAGACCCCCTGTATGAACTAGGTGCCTCACCTGCCCATCGTCTCGCACTAGGGACAACCAATGAATTATGCACCTCCCATGCCTTCTTATTTGCAACCTCAACAATAAAAAAGCTATCCTAAGGCTCCCCAACAACCATAGATGTACTCTCAGTAGCCATAAGCACCATTGTACCTTTCGGGACTAGAATTCCCTCCAGCACAGTAGAACCAGCTGGCAGCCCCACCTATCTTCCTCTAAAATCAAGTATACCAGCTAAGCATTGCTGAGAAAGACAAATTGGAAGAGCTAATAGAAATGATAAAGAAAATTTCTATGAAAATGACACACTTAAAGAATTAGAATAATCACTTATAGGCATCCCAATGTAACCTTCAGACCAATCTTAATCAAGATGGTCAAGACAACAGGGATAGGAGGGACACACAGGAAGCGAGCACCTCTTCTAGACATAATTATGATACAGGACTAGATTCAAATCAAATTGAAAATCAACCTATCTACCTTCAAACTACTAAAAGTCCCTATTGTAAGGCATGCCTTCTTTAGGGTAATTAATGGGACCCCATCCTCTAAAATAACAAAAGAGGCATCACCTAAAAGAATCAGCTTTCAAGAACCTAGGAAAGAACCCGTGATCCAAGATATCACAAGGAAAAGGAAGGATGTTCCCTCAAATCAATCTATAGGTAAGAAGCCAAAAAAGAACCAGATCAAAACAATAGGAATATTTCCAAGGATCAACCATCTAGGTAGACCAAGGATAAAATTAGTGATAAGAGAAAGGTTCAAGTAGTTTAGGTATATATTCCTATGAGCCTCTTTCAAGGAAAATTAGAAACACCACCCTTCCTCACCAGCATCCGGATATTCAAGAAGAACTTACATAATTGCCTCATTGATTATGGAGCATTAGCCAACGTCATTCCCCTAGCTATATGCAAAGCCCTTGGGATTACCCCCACACCTTTAAGGAAAAAGGTGACCCAACTAGACAATACCGACATCAATATTGTGGGAGAAATGAATCGAATCCCCATGCAAATTTTCGCAGACCCGAGGGTGTAGTAGGTCATTGACATCCAAGTTGTGGATATTCCTAATGCTTATGGAATAATATTGGGAAGGGACTTCACCCGTGCCTTGAATGAGTATGCCACTACATATTTTTTGCATATGTGGCTCCCTTGGAAGGGACTGTTCAATTAGATCTGCATCAACTGGGAGCCTCGTATGAAGTACATGATCACAGATTACAAAAACCTCAATGAGGTGTTGTTTGCTGAGATAGAATTGGGAAATTATTGTCCATTTGCTTACCAAGATGAATTAAAACCCCACAAAGAGTGTGCTACCAAAGTAATTTTGGTGCAATGCAGCCCTTCAACTAATTTCACTCAAATACCTTAGAGTACAGAGATACTAGTAGTATCAAATTATAAACATAATGAGAGAACAACTTGGAACTACTGAATGATTTCCAGAAATTCATGGAAAAGTGTGCAAATGATCAACTCAGTTTGGGTGCCTGAATGGATTTCCAGGATCTCTTGCTACCAAATTGGTGTAGAATTCACAATGCTGCCCACTTCGAGTTTGATTGTTGCTTGTGCCAAACAATAGTAGAGCATGCCAAATAATTAGTTGTCCCTTTAAAAGAAACACCAAAGGAAGTGCCAACAGAGCCACCTGCTATTAAACAGGCTAAGCTAAAACTTTCCCCAAAGGTCACAAAGGTAACAACCCAACCAAAAGAAAATGAGATCCTAGCTGGGCCTGGAGTCAAGGAGCTTTCCAGGTTTTGGATGCTTCAATTTGACAGATCTAAATTAGAACAAGGAGCTGGTGTCGCGTTCAAACTCATCAGCCCAATGAGTAAGACCTTTCTTGCTGCATCATTATGCACACCATCCCTCTCAAGATAGAAGTGAGGCCATTTTTCCAATGGCAACATCCTATTAATGCCTTGTTGGAGCCCATCATTTATAAAGAGGTGCAGAAGTTTCTTTCAGCAAGAATTATATTCCCGGTCAGGCATTCTTCATGGGTGGTCAACTTGGTCCTAGTCAGAAAAAAGAATGGGGAAATCAAATTGTGTGTAGACTTCTACAATTTGAATAGAGCTCCGGAGAAGGACAACTATCTAGTGCCTTTATTGGATGAGGTGTTGCATATTGTCAATGGCTCCCAAATGATGTCCTTTCTAGATGGGTACTTCAAATATAACCAAGTTATGGTGTAGTATGAAGATCACCATAAGACAACATTCACCACTAAGTGGGGGACCTTTTCTTATAGTGGAATGCCCTTCGGGCTCATCAATACTACTGCCACTTTCCAATGTGCCATGGATATTTCCTTCAAAGACCTAATTAAAAAGTGCATAATCATCTACATGGATGATTTGACTATGTTCTCAAAGAGGAGGAGTGATCATGTCTCTGATTTATGCAAGGTGTTTCAGAGGTGTAAGGAGTTTGGAGTTTCCCTTAACCCAAGGAAGTGCATTTTTGACATGACTAAGGATAGATTTCTTGGACATATCATTTTTGAGCAGGGAATCTCCATAAACCCTAAACGCATCTAATCTTTGCTAAACATCCTACAACCAGAAAGGAAGAAAGAATTAAAATATTTTTTCAGAAAGATCAACTTTGTAAGGAAATTCATCATGGGTTTTGTTGAGATTGTCAAACCGCTCAACGCCATGCTAAAATAGGATGCTAAGGTTGAGTGGAATTGCAAATACAAGCAGTATTTTGAAGAAATCAAGTGGGTCATTGCTAAGGCACCTGTGCTCGTCAACCCAAACTATCTGAAGTCGTTCTACATCTACTCATTCACTTTAGAGCATTCTTTTGCCAGCGTTCTAACTCAAAAAGATGAAAAGGCAAATGAGCACCCAATTTCCTTCATGAGTGCTCCTTTCAAAGATGCTTAATTATGCTACCACAACATAAATAAGCAAGAGTATTCCCTTGTTAGGGGAGTGAAGAAATTTAGACATTATATCCTATGTAATAAAGTGTTCTCCATCATCCCTGACCCAGTCATGAAAATGCTACTCATTCCAAATGAATTAGGAAAATGAAGAGCCAAGTGGGTCACATTGCTCCAGGAGTATGATATGGAAATCCAACCAATGTGGCTAGTGAGAGGAAAAGCACTCACCCAAAAAAATTGCTGAAACAGCAGCAGAAGCAGGACCCAAACTTATAGTGCAACAATACTAGCTCGAGGATGTTTCCTCGGGAGAATGGTATGAGGACGTCATCTATTATTTGTTGAACCACAAGTGTCCACCTCACTTACAAGGAGTCTGAAAACATGCTTTTAGGCTAAAAATAAACAGTTACATGTTGCAAGGGTCCATTTTATACAAGAAAAATCATGAAGGCATCTACTTAAGATTCCTTGGCAAAGAAGAAGCGGATTGAGTATTGAGGGAGTTTTAGGACAAGTTTGGTACTAGTCATGGATCTAGACCTTCCACTGCACATCAGATACTAAGAGCGGGATATTATTGGCCCACAGTCTTCAAGGATGCTCATTATCATGTTCATTCATATCACACATGTCAGACCCCTGCCACCAAGGAGAAGAATGTTGCTGTCCCACTACATCTTGTGTTGGAGGTGAGGCCGTTTGCACAATGGGGTCTCGATTTCATTGGTTCGGTAAGCCCTCCATCATCTGCAGGACACAGGTACATTCTTACTGCCACTAATTACTGCACTAGATGGACATAAGCAATTATACGTAGGAAATGCACAAATGAGATAGTTACAATTTTTTTGGAAAGTTTCATTTTAAATCGCTTCAGTTGTCCTTATGCATTGGTGTGTGATAATGGGCCTACATTTGCTTCATTAAAATTTTCTAGTTGGGCTTTTGATTATGGGGTTGCCCTTAAATTTTCATCTAATTACTATCCTCAAGGAAATGGCCTTGTTGAATCTATAGACATGCAAAATTAGCATCATGCATTCAATTAGGTCCATTCATCAAGTAAACCAAGTTCACATTCATCCACTCATAAAGTTAATCAAGTTCACTAAATCCATTCATTAGGAAAATTAGGTTCATTTAATTCAATATCTAAGGATTATCCACTTAAATTGAATAAATTAAATTTATTTAATTTAAGCCTATCATTCCCTCTTTGATTAAATAAATCAAGACTTTATTTAATTAAATCTCAAAATAAATATTTCTCCCTCTTGATTTAAATAAATCAAAATATTCAAGTCAAATGGGTCAAAATCAACTAATCATCACCTAAACTAATCTAATCTTGATTAACCTAATCTAACCACCCATCACATCCTCTAGCTTTTCCCACTTGCACTAATAAATCATTTTAATTCATTTATAAATTTAGCATTTTCCCTCAACATGGCATCTTTAAGGAATATTCCCTCAAGTTTGAATTCAAAAACAAGTGGATAGGTACACCCAACAAAGAATTTATGTTCTCTTACATGGCTCTTACATGTCTCTTGCACAAGTCAAACTCAGCATTTAACTCTCAAATTCAAATTTGAAATCTCCCCCTCTTTGGCACATTAACCAAAACTTGCACATTCCTCAACCTATCATAATGTGACAAGTGGCCTCATCTCATTGGTCAAATTTTTATCCCACATTGCTCTCTTATGAGCATTCTTCCAATTTGAAAATCTATAAGTAGAGGGTTGATTCTTCATCAAATCATCTACACTCTCATGCAAAGTTACTCTCTTAAATTGAGAACTAATTTTTCCCATCATCATTTGCAACGTCAAGCTTAATAAGGATTGGGAATGGGCTTCTTTCCATAGAAGCACCAATCCACTATGAGATAAAGTTTTGATCATGTTTTTATATGCTTGAAATTAGTTGTTTTTGTTCTCTTTAGTTTTGCATATTTTTGCATGGTTAAATATTTCATAGGGATATTTAATCTAATGTGTTTCAAATGACTAACATAATATTATTATGTTAAGATTTAAACATGTTGCAGATTTAGCATCCACATAATCCACGAACAAGAACCTAATCACAGTGATCAAGAAATTGCTCGATAGGAACCCCAAGGATTGGCATACCCAGCTTTTCTTCGCCCTTTGGGTGGATCGCACTCACCACAAGGCTACCCTTGGTGATTCCCCATTTAATCTTTTTTATGGCTTGGAGCCCATATTTCCAATCCACGTGAAGATTCCCACTCTCCAATTTATCAATGACTTTTATGAAGGGGGGATCGTAGAGAAGCTTGGTTAGCTTAGCTCTTACATTTAGAAGAAGTACGAAACCGCACAATAGAAATTTTTTCCAAACACCAAGGCATGGTTAAGAGATGGTTCGATCATCGAGCTGAGATCAAGGCCTTTAGAATTGCAGATTTAGTCCTCTATTGGGACAAGTCCCATGAAAAGAAAGGGGGACACAACAAATTCAACAAGATTTGGCTTGGCCCCTTTCAAATAGCTGAAATTTTTGGAGACAATGCTTTCTGCCTAATGACCTTAATTGGTGAAGATGTCCCATTACTAGTCAATGAGTAGCACCTAAAGCATTACTTCCAAGCCTAAGCTTCGTTGAGCTCTTCCTTGTAAATTTTTTTGTATAGGTTAGGTTAGGTTGTCTTTTGGTTTGCTTGCATTTTTCTATTTCATGCCACTCTATTTTGCTTGTTCCCTGGCTATTTTGTTTCAAAGAGCACGTTCTTTGTCCCATTATGGTGGTCATGTGAATCCATCCTTAGTGTTCTTTGGCTAAGCATTCATTCTCGACTATTAGTCCCTAAAAGCTTCATAGGAATGGTTTCCTCATTTGACCTCTGCCTTAGAACTCAACCCTTGGTTGGATCTTTTCAGGCACATCTCAGATCTTGCACAAAACACATGTTAATTATTTTTAAAGGATTGTACAATGGATACTATGGTATCCTAGTAAGCGAAAACTCTTAAGTATGCTCCAATGACCACTATGGTTCCCAAACCCGTTATAGGCTTTAGTGTTTACACAATTGAAAAAAAGATAAGTGCGAAAAGGAAATGTTGAAAGGAAGAAAGGAAAGAAAATAATGAAACAAAGAGACTGTATGGGTGTGCGAGTAACTCTATCGGGGCCATGGACGCCCAACTGGCAGTAGAGTAATATCTGTGGGATCACAGAGACAACTTTGTTTGGTGCTATGGATGTCTGACTAGCAGCGAGGCAATCTCCGGGTTACTTTTGGTGTTAGATAGTTTATGCAGCTCAGTTGGATTAATAGTCGCTTTTCACAGTTTCTGCGGAGAGGAATGAATTCACTACACACACTTCTGAGATGTCTTGTAGAATGGCCCAACTAAGGACCCTCTTCTCCTAGTTCACTCTTGGAAATCTACCCCTAGTCTGTGAAACCAAAGATTTTGTGTCTTGGATGAATCCTTATCCTTAGAACGCTAGGGAGCATTTCCCCAACAGAGTCACCATTTCTTGTGCCCTTAGCACACATGCCCTGTTTGGGATGGGGACCCTCTCTTTTCTTCGCCTTCATGAGTCATTTTGTCACTGCCTCATTTTGCATGCCCCCATTTTGGTGTCCTAAATGGTCAACGTTCTTCCAAATTCTCATCCTAGTTTGACCATTTTTCCTTCCACTCCAATCCTACTGAGGCTTGGTCCCTTGTCGAGTTTCCTTGGCAGTTTGTTTTTTCCAGTGGCCTTGGGGCCTTGGGAGCCTGCCCCACTGGGTTTCCATTAGGTGTTTGTTGTTCTGAATGGTGAAAGGATTTCATCTTCCTGAGCCCCAAGACCCGGCTCCTTGTTTACTACCCTATTTATCTTACGTTGAAAATCGACTTCCTTTGTCCCATCTGGGCCCGTCTCTTCAGACTTCCATCTCTAGAACTCCATGTTGTCTCCGCCGTTTCAAACAACCGACCTATTCTAGCACTCCGTCCCCCAGGTCTCAGACTCCCTTTTGTTGATGGTCTCAGAAATGACATTGAAATGGTTGTCTGGCAACGTCCTTCTGGCCCTCGGGCCTAGGACCTCCTGCCATTGTCCGAGATTTTGAACTCACCAACCCTCCTGTTGTCTATATGGGCATTAATGGGTGTATTAAATTTTGATTAAGGGTATAAATATCTTTTCCAACCTGTCATTTTCATATGTTAGGTTGGCCAGAGGAGTTCAAAGCAAATTCAAAGAGGTCACTTTCCTTTGTCGCCTGCTGCCCTCATATCTCCTACTTTCGTTTGTCGATTCCTCGAGGATTCAGTTACTGTTTTCATCGGGATCATGAGGTAGGCTTTTCGTCTTCCCTTCCTTTGTTTTTTCGGTGATTTTGTGTCGAAACACTTAATAAATGGAGACCAAAAAAAACATTAAATTGATAAAGGAAGACCAAACCTAAAAACCCACATGATGGAATTTTTAGAAAATCTCTTAAATATCATTTAATCCATGACATGACTTTTGCTATGTTGTCGTTGTTCTTCATGCAAGGAATTCATGCCCACTAGACCCATTCCACCTCGTCACCATTAAAACATAGAAAAAAAACATCCAAGTTCCAAAGGGTGGGATGCCCTTCTAGGCCCGTGACCTTAGACCTCCATCGGCAGATCGTCGACGAACTTAACATTGTAAACTCGGCCTTCGCCTAAGCTTCTAGGCCCGCTCCCACATTGTACCTCTAGGTGCTCCCAAAGTGATCCAAATGACCTCCAATTTGAAAACCAATCTCAACTCACATGTTAAAATTTAACCCTCTCCTGCATGAGCCTTTCAAACCATCAAAATTTGAAGTCAGGAGAAATCACACTGATTTCCCTACCCTGTTCACCCTTCAAAACAACTTTTATGCCAAGGAAGTCCAACCCTCTAGGCCCGAGTTATCCAAACTCCCCTAGTAGATCGCTAATGATTTCTTCAAGTAAAGTGTGATTTTATGAATGATATATCATCTAATTGGATGTCATTTATGGGATTATAATTGACATTTGTATTTTTGTGGTTGGTTATGCTCACTATACCATGTTTGTAGATATATGGAATCTGGTGTAGGACCCTCATGGGAGGATGTAGAGAAAGAAAAAGGGAAGAAAGTAGGAAAATCTCCTCATGGAAAGGAGGACAAAGACTAGATGAACTACCAATTTTAGGGAGAGCCTTTAGATTCGAAAATCATCATAGACTAGAAGGAGATTACAAATACCAATATTGGCCACATCGATATTGATGAATTGAAGCAAAGGGTCAGTGTTCATCCTAAGACCAAAAATGCAAGGCTGATTAGACAAAGTGGGATTGCTAAGGCTGTAGGCTTTCCTCCATCCGTCATAGCCCCTAAATTGGTAATGTCTTGCAGATGGGAATATTAGCCAAAGACGCGAACAATAGTTGACAAGAATGAAAATTTCCTTGCTGATATGTTGGGTGAGGCGATTACAAAAACTTTTTACATCCCCACCTTTGGGGATATGGAGATTCCAACCATAACAGAATGCAAAGCAACATGGGACGAGGACTCGACTGGCTGCATGAAGTTAATAAACTAGTATTGGCTCAAAGAAAAAAGCGGCAATGCTGCTAAGGTTCCCCGAGAACTCTTTCATAGAAAATTTCATGAAGACTACCATGATTTGGTCACCATGCTAAACAGAGTAATGAGCCACCCCACTACTGCATATTTTTAGGAGTGGATGGTGTATTTCATATAATAGATTCTCTGTGGGGATGAAGACGTCACCACAAAAGTCTCATTCTACTAGGGAGGCATAATAAGTGACTACTTCCATGAACAATTCATGAATGTTAAGAAGACCTCCAAGTTCTACATGACATCTTATCTTGTTTACTCACTAGCCAAGTGGAGGCAGTATAGTGAATTGTTCGCGGTAGCTGATGAAGAACCAGGTCGAGCATTCAAGGTCTATGACAGATATCCCTAGCTCTAGTTCAAGAATTTTAAGGAGGAATATTGCAAGGTGAATGACACCTTCATCGGTCACATCATCAGATTTCTTGGAGGGGATTTTGAAAGGAGGATCTCTCACAATGCTTGGGAATTCTTGAAATAGTACGCCTTCTTATTCATTCAATACCCCAAGTTCACATATATTGATGCCCAAGGTTTCACAGAGAGCTCGAATAAGCTACCTCGGTACCCCAATGATTGGATCATTGTGTTAGAGCTCTCCCAATAGCTACAACATGTGCATTCAGTCCTCAATAGCAGGAATTTAGCAGGGATCCCTTATCCCTTAACTTTAGGCCAAGGGATTTACAGATTACAAACCTCCCAGTGCATTGGGAATTTTGAGAAGGAATTGGCAAAGTATCATTTTCGCTTTCACAAGTTGCTTTCCCACGGATGGACCCATATGGGCAGGTAAGGAAACTACTAGGACCAGGGTATACCCATGTGCATCACGTGGAGGATTGTTGGGCAGATTTCCAGGATGATAGGGAGGTTCATGCAAGGCATTACATGTGAATGACTACGTACTTCGTAAAAAGATTACAATTATTTCCTATAATCGATCAACTTGAAGAAGATGAAAGCACAATCATGGACCCCAAGTACAATGCAGGTGCTAACTTGCCGCTACTATCAATAGATTGGGATGACCAAGAGTTCGATGACCTCAATATTATAAACAAACCAATTATGGATCATAACAAAGAATCGGTTAATAGACAAGTAGCCCAATTGAAACAATAAGGGGTTGTCCTAAGATATGAGGGGCTCAAGAGTGAGCCTAGTGCTATAGAAGATGTTGCTGCTACAACCTCAATAGGAGGGACATCCAAATCTCCTCTGATCACAAGATCAAAGAAGAGGAAAGGGATTGAGTTGGAGCAGTCTCCAGATCCAAAGGTTTATTCAAGAAAAGATTCATAAGGTTCACCCTCAAAGAGGCACAAACAAACGAGAAGCGTCGCAGGAAAACCAAAAATTTAGGAGGATCCCCTTCACGAAGAGGGGAAAGAAGATCAGCCAAAATCTCCTCCAGCTCTTCCTATTTCTTCCACTCTTCCATCCCTTTCCTAAGCCACGATTGCCACATCCCCACCTATGGTGGACATATTAGTCCATCTCACCTCCTCACCACGAACTAGGCACATGATATTGGATGACTCCTCCTCTGCCGCAACTTTTGCGCTTTCCTCCACCTCTATGTCGCCCACTACATCACTTCCATTAGTAGTAGTGACAACGCTAATTCTTGCACTTGCATTGCCAAATGTTTCTCACAGCACATGTAAAATGTCCCCTCCGAGATTTCCCAAATATTCTTTGATCCCACCATCCAAGCTGCCTTGGCATAGGTCCTCGCCAGTGCTCCACCCTCAAAACCTCTGACGGGACCACCAACAATCGAAGCCACAATGCTAATCTATGAAGAATGGGAGAAGCGGGAGATGAAAACTTCAAAAGCAATGCAGGAAGAGGCTAATGAGTATCCCGAACACCTAGAGTATGAACACCGGTGAATTGATAGGGTGATCCATGAAGAAGAAGAAACAAGATCTTCTGAGAGTGGGGACAAAGAGGAGAATGTAGGTGGAAATATTATTTTACAGACATTTCATGGTGATTTCGAGGAGGAAATGCCCCATTAATTGAAAGATATTGGGGAAGAGGTAGAAAGGTCACCTCCCAGAGAAGAAGGGAAAAAGGATGACAAGGTAGTAGAAAATGTGGAACTCCCTACAGGGGAGCATTAGGACAATGTGTCACCACCTCATAAAGAAGAAGATAATGTAGAAGAGGGAAATTTGAAGGTTACATTCAAGCTGACAGAGGCCTCGAAATTGAATAGCCCAAGGAGCATGTACATAGGAATGAACAAGATGAAGAAAGGGAAGGAATGGAGACTGAGAAAGAAGAAGGCCTTCGAGAGTGATTTCCTACTAAGCTTCCCATCAAACACCTTGTGTTCATCTAAGACTCCAATGAGGAAGATCTAGAAGAAACTAAAATGGAAGAAAAGGCTCCTGGAGATAAATAAATGGAGATTCAAACAAAGGAGGGCGAGGGTGATCATGAATCGCCTAAGGGAAAATCTACTATACCTGAATGGTTGGAAAGGAAACTTGAGAAGAAAAATCTTGCCCTAGAGGATCCAAGAGCAAGACTAGAGGCTATCTTAGCCCAGGCATAGATCACTACCAAGAAAGAGAAGAAGCCCAAAATTAGATCTAAGTTAACAATGGACACTTCTGGATCTCGAACTGTGCAAGTAGCAACACTAGTGGTGGGAAAAAGAAGGGGTGAGCTATAATATCTCCACCATTGACTTATGAACAACTACCAAAGAGTAGAAGGTGGAGAACCTCGAGGAATATTTTTCCACGGTAGTGCATTTGATACAAAAATATAAAGTTTCAAAAGAGGAGTTAAAGGCACAAGTAGCTGACCTAATGACATACATTGAACAATTGTCCTCAACAGAAGAAATGCTCACCACATATGTGGCTCCACCCCAACTGTTGTCCAAAAATAAAATTGACAAGTTGGAAAAGAGAAAGAACCTAGAAAAAACAACATAAAACTGGATATGGCAGGTTCTATATGTCAAAAATATGGGTATCAGCTGGCTTGTTCGAATAGCCAAAAAGTTCCTAGACTTACAACAGTCTTTGGAAAGCACGAATAAACTTTTCACTGACTTCCCTGTGATGTATAAATCCACCTACCCAAAGATCGAGGTTATCCTCCAGCTACTAAGCACCACATGGGAAAAGGAAATCATGTTTAAGAGGGATGATCATTGGCTCGTGGATGTATGGAAGCGAGACTTTGAGAATAGGAAGGAAATGTTGGAGCAATTGCTAGACAAAGTGGATCTAGATATTGAGTGAGTCAAAGAGATTAGAGCATATTGCACTTGATATTTGAGGCTGATGGGGTATGACATACCTGTGGTGCAGATAGATCTAGAGAAAATAAAGCCCCACTTTCAAAAGGGGATGGACGATGGAATGTCAACAGAGATAACCATGGATTTCATGAGTTTTTCTACCCATGCCTTCTTCCAGTCAAAACTGTTCAAAGAGCACAATTCCAAGTATGATGAAGATTGGAAAAGGCTTGAGGACAACTCCAAGGAATGGAGTTATCAATTGTTGTGATCAGAGATTTTGGAGGTTGAAAAACTCCAGCTAGCAATTTTGAAGTTCATGGAGTATGCAACTTTGAAGAAATAGGAAGGAAACCCTATTATTGGTGAAGAGCTTGTAATGGAATAGCCATAGCAAAAGGGCAATCAACAAAAGGACAAAATGCTACAGTGCTGTCACTAGAGGAAAAAATAGGGATAAAGACAAAGTTGTATTTTAAATTGTAATATATTGAGGGGTAGGTAGAACCCTAATTTTAGTGAATCTTGGCCACACATTGAGATTAAATCTTGGCCATTTGTTCTACTTTTGGGACACTATAAATGGAGAGGTCTCCTCTCATTTTAAGAGAGTTGAGTTGTTGTAATGACATGCTGCAAAAATTTCTAATGAAAATACATTGACTTGGTGCATTTTTTGAGTTCTCCACATGTTTTATGATTCAATCTCCCATTGTTAGATACTTTAGTTAGATTTATATTGACGTTCCAGTTAGTTTTAATTGCTTAGATTAATTTTTTAGATGTTGTTATATGATTGTAGAAATTTATATTGTGTCAATGTCTTCCAGTCCACACTTTTTTCCATTTGCTGCTGGTAAATGGTCTTGTAAAGTTAGTCTGAGTTGAAACTTGAACCTTTTTTTAAAAAATTATCTTTATTCATGCATATATGTGGTATATGAATGATAAAATATTTGCAGGCCTTGGAAGATAGCATGGATTTCATGATACTGTAGGTTTCTTGGTTAAGTGGAATCTTTTTTGAAGGAAGTAGTCCATAGTAGAACCTCCATGATCATTGTTCATAGTTAGTTATAGATCCAAGAACCTTCCCTCTTCCCTACTCTTTTTCTTTTTTTTTAGAAATAGTTTGTGCTAAGGTTCATTACAGACTGTAAAGCCAAAACTTAAGGAAAACACTGAAGTTTTACATTGTTGTTCAAACCTATAGCAAAGTGCACCTTAACTCCTATCTCAAAAACTTCAAGATTTTAAGACCCTGTTCGCATCTAGCTACGTAAGTCCACCTTGTGATTACTAGAAAAATGACATCAAACATCAACTAAGGAGTTTTATGCAAGTCATGACCTGAGACCCGAGAGAACTTGGGGTGATTTTCATCAACTTGTTGGTAGAAGTCTCCTTTCAAGAGAGGTAGTCCGTCTATGCACTACCTGTGTTGAGAAAGTGTGCCAAAACACCCATCAACACCTATCAACTTGGCTACTCTATCTCCTATTTAGAAGCTAAATGTAGCATCATTTTCTTAGGCCAAGGCAAGGGAGGATATATTTAAATCTCACATTGAGGACAACGAGCTACTAAGTCTTGCATCCAATATTTTGGAGAAGATCATGCCCACACATGTCAAGGAATTATTTGATTCTCCCTCTAGTCAGCAGAAGAAACATATCAACTTTGTAAGTAATCACTTTGAGTCTCTTGAAATTTTAGCTAAGGATAAGGTCCAGAAAGAATTTGATGCAAACAAGTTCAATAGATTGAAGTGTATGATTGCTAATTATAAATCCTTATTAGCTAGTTGTGAGAAGAACATTCAAGGTACATTATCTGAGGGTGGAAATATCTTCAAGTCATTCTTATCTTTGTCTAAATTCACTCAGGTCACTGAGAAGAGAATTAAGGAATATGAGAAATAGTTAGCAAATATTTCTCAATACTTTTATCCTCTAACCATTTTTGTTGGTAAGGAAGAAGGTCAAGTCATATCCCTGCTTCAAAAAATTATAAATTTGAAGCATGAAAAAAACAAAATAGTTGAAAGGGTATGTGAGATGAGAGGACTAATTGGTCCTAAAATGGATACAATGCTTAGTGCATTGAAGGAAGCACATGATGCTATGGCTGTCAGTGATCTGGCAAATATTGGGTCAGCAGAGATGCAATCCTATTTGTTCTATGGTCAGATGACTATTCTGGAGAGTCTCAAAAATGGTTGGGATGCTAGTTTAAGCCTGTTGAATATCAATTTTGTAGATATATTCAAATCCAAGTATATTAGAAAGGAATCTTTATGCATATACAATTTTGTATGATTTTTGGTATGCGGATTCCTACCTTTTCCATTGATGTCAAAGGGGGAGTGTGGGACAATGAAAAATGTCATATTCATCTTAGGGGGAGTTGTGATTAAATTTTTTTTTCATTTTTTGAGGATTGTTGATCCATAAAATTTAGCGAGCACTTACTCAACTAAGTTCACTTAGTTAGATTTGCAAAACTGACTTACTGAAGTCCAAATCTAAAACAAGATATTTAATCAATGATTGAAACCCAATGTGCAAATTTAAATCATTAATCTACTGATCTCTTCAAACATTTAAGTAATTGCAATAACACACACAAAATAAATAACAAGAGCAAGTTGATAACAAAGTTCATCTGAGTGGACTACATCTTCGAGTCTATCTCAACTGAGTGACCAATCTATTAATAATGTTCCAAAATGCAGTACAATCTCTGAAAAGAGCCTTTTTGAAACTGCTTTATAGTCTTCTATAGCCCATCCAAAAAGTTTTTGTACAAAATTCCTCACTCAAATCACCTCGAATAAAGACTCTCAAAGCCACAAGGCTGATTTACAAAGAGCAAGAAAAGAGTCTACCTAAAGGCTCTGCTATAGAATCAGAGCATCATTACATCAAAATTCCCTATTCCCTCTCAAGAATTCTCTCATAATTTTCTCCCAATTCTCTCTCACTTGGAGAACTTGAGAATTCAATCCAAGAAATGGGATGATCAAAGCTCTCCTTGACTCCTCCTTTATACTTGAAATTTTCCCATTTAAGCTATAACCACCAAGATTTTGTAATTTTCCCCCCTTGGGAAAAATAAAAACCAAACCCCCTTATTTATAAATAAAACAATAATATCCAATTAAAATCATTTAAATCAATTTTTGAGCCCTTGATTTATTCGAGCTTTTAGTTTTTGGGGTTTGTATTAATTTACAAATCTCAAGAAATAACCATTTAAAGGTTATTTGGTTAGGCCTCGGGCCTAACTCCTTGGTATATCTAATAAGTGCCATAGATATTATAAACCGCAATGGCGATGTAGTGGTAGTTATTCCTTTTGTTACCCCACCAGTCGGGGGTTTAACTCTTGGTGGCTAATTTTATCCTCCAGTTTCTGACCATTTCCACATCAAAACAAAACTGATGCCGATATAGATTGAAGCAAGATCTATGGTGCAACATCCAGGCAAGTGATTCATGTTGTAGCGGTCAGGGATTCAACCCCCGGCCATATATTTTTGGTAAACAAAACAAATCATGCGGAGGAGGAATGAGATTCAGGGAGCCACATGGCACATCCTCATTGTGCCACATGTCAATCATTGATTGGATAGAATACAAATGTCACTTGCCACATGAGTGCCTAGTTACTGTCCATGTCACCTACCACTGGGTGCTAACTCACCTTGCAACTTGAATGCCACGTGTCCACATCAGAGGCTTCCATGTCATCAATCATATGATGACTCAAGTATTGACATCACCTATCATACCACCAACTCAGATTCGTACTACCACATCACTATATGGTTAACACATGACAAGACCTGATTACTCCATGCCAGTATCTATACAATGACTCATCTGCTATGTTAGCTGCTGACATCATGATGACATCATCAACATACCATCTAGTCACCATAGTCAACGTGGAAATTTAGCCAATGATATCTTTGTCTTACATGCTCCGTTTTTGACAAAATGAGAATTGTCGGGATCATGACAATGACTTCTTCAATTGAAACCATTTCTGACTAAGTCTGAATTGATCAATTTTTTTTCCTTTCTAGATGGCCTCGAGTACGAGTTTGATCCAAACTTTGACCGTCTATAACTTTTGTGTAGGAACTTCATTTTCCGTGATTCAAGCGGGATTGGGATCATATTTCCGAGCATTACACCATGGTGCCAACTTCCCAAGTATTGGAGACAATTTATTTTTCAAGGTTCATAGATCCCCCTAGATCAAACCTCCCCAATGAAGACCTTTTGGTCCTCCAAAAATTTTCTTGTAGAACCATTGAATCCCTTGGCTCAGATAAAATTTGTTGTCACCTTTGAAGGTTCACTGCAATGCTACTACTGGCTCCACATTCGACAACTGATTTTGATTCAGGTCTTGGTTCCACCATGCTTCAGAACTTGCATTTTCCCTCTAGGGGTCTTACACTTCAACTACATTAGGACTTTAAAGGATGCAATTCAAAATGGAACTTGACATACCGAAAAGTAAGAAGAAAATTGAGCATGATAAGCCTATCTCTCGGTGCTTCTCATGGTGGTGGTTCTCATTTTGCATACTGGCCTAGCCAATTTCTTGGGCATGATTATGATGCTCCTCCTCTTTTGCAAACTGCATGAGCAATGGAAACTGTACCTCAGCCTGATACATTCCTTCACCTTTTTTCTTCTGAAAGGCTGATTAAAGGCTCCACCATTTAGCCCTATCTTTGTTTGTTGTAGCAACAAGGCCATAGAAAAAGACCTTCAGGAGCCTCGGTCATTAACTGACTAAGTCAGACTAATTCTTAAAGTTGAGAACATATAAGAAACTTCTAGGTCATTCTCTGTGACTCTACATCCCAACGTGGAGTGATCATCCAGATCTATCCACCTTTCACTGAATTTCATCAAGTACTTCTTTTCCTTTTAAACAAGAACAATGGGAATCTTCTCACCTCAAGAATTATCATCAATTAAACACTCTTCAATTTCAAAAATCACCCATTTTGCAAAAGGAAGTCTTCAACCATTTTCTTTTCTAATTACATGAGATAACCTGGCTTAAACAACCTTTCAAAATCTAAATTCCAAGAAAATACAACTTCATACAAATAACATAATGATTTTACTACAAAAACCCTATCTACTTGTATAACCTAGCTCATAATCACAATGTGATATTTATTAATGAGCTAATAAAAAAACAAATTTCATACAACTATTTAGATGACAGGTTTTCCCAGCTTTTACGGAGTTGGTCAAAAGTACTTTCCTTTGTCAGTTGCTCTTTTTCCAGTTGAGGTTCCTCTGCCTTAGGGATTGTAGCCTCAGGTTCTACCTTAACCTCTGCCTCAAGGATTGTGGCTTTAGGTATTACGTTCACCTCTTCCTCAACAACCTTCTATTGGTTAGGTCCCTTAATCCGCCTGAAGATATGCCTTTGTAAAGGCTTTAGAGGATTCACCAGTCCCTCCATATCCTAATCCTTGATCACGAGGTCTTCGCTTGGCCTCTACAGGATTGACCATGTGCCTTGTTCACTGATCCCAAGGCCTTTATCCTTGGTGTGCCTTTCAAACCTTCAAGAACAGAGTTCTGATCATTTTCCACCTCCTGATATGATGCAGGAGACTTTTCCAAGTAACCACTTTGGTTACTAGTAATATTGAAATTTTTTAGGTAGTCCACATGTCAACAAAAAGTACACTGACTAGCATTCTCCTGACTTGATCCATAATTGGCCCACTTCGAATGACCACAAGAAAATCCTAACTTTAGACTCTTTTTAGTGGAGTTTTCTATAAATGATGCATCCAAGCTATCATTTAGAGTGAACGGGGAGTATGAAGAAGTATCCTTTGAATGTGGGCAGAAAGAACATATGCCAACATTATTTGATGCAAGAGGACTCGTCTTGTGCTACTCCTCCATGAGCTTTTGCAACTTTGCATGCAACTCCAGATTCTCCTAGTTTTCATTTTCAAGCAAACCTCGCAACTCAACATTCTTAGACTGAATGCGTTGGTTGGCTTCCTCTAGCTCCCGAAGCCTATCAGCCTTGTCCCAGTGCTCTCAGTAGAGTTCTTCAACAATTCTCCTCATGGAAAAGATATCATCCACCATGGATGATGATAGAGGAAATGTCACCCTAGATGATTCTCATTTCTCTGGTACCATCTCTACTTAAAAACTCCAAATGTCCACCTATCAACTTGCACACTAACATTGAAAACCAACAAACTATCAAACTGACAAACTAATTAAAATAGCAAGCTAACTAACAATCACTTCTGCAAAACCAGTCAAAATGGGCTCTAATACCACTTGATTTGTAAACTTTAGTGAGCACTTACTCAACTAAGTTCACATAGATTTGAAAAACTAACTTACTGAAGTCCAAATATAAAAGAGGATCTTTAATCAATGATTCAAACCCAATGTACAAATTTAAATCATTAATATACTAAGCTCTTCCAACAGTTAACTAATTGCAATAACACGCACAAAATAGATAACAAGAGAAAGTTGATAATGAAATTCATCCAAGTGGACTATGTCTTTGGGTCTATCTCAATTGAGTGACCAATCTATTAATAATGCTCCAAAATGTAGAACAATCTCTAAAAAGAGCCTCTTGGAAACTACTTTATAGTCTTCTATAGCCCATCCAAAAAAAATTCGTACAAAATTCCTCACTCAAATCACCTCGCATAGACTCTCAAAGCCACAAGGTTGATTTACAAAGAATAAGCAAAGACTCTGCCAAAAGGCTCTGCTACAAAATCAAAGCATCATTACATCAAAATTCCCTATTCCCTCTCAAGAATTCTCTCCTGATTTTCTCCCAATTCTCTCTCACTTGGATAACTTAAGAATTCAATCCAAGAAATGGGATAATCAAAGCTCTCCTTGACTCCTCCTTTTCTACTTGGGATTTTCCCATTTAAGCTATAACCACCAAGATTTTGTAATTTTCCCCCTTGGGAGAAATCAAAACCAAACCCCCCTTATTTATAATAAAACAATAATATCCCCTTAAAATCATTTAAATTGGTTTTTGAGCCCTTGATTTATTCATGCTTTTAGTTTTTGGGGTTTGTTTTAATTTACAAATCTCAACAAATAACCATTTACAAGTTATTTAGTTAGGCCTCAGGCCTAAATCCTTGGTATATCTAACCAGTGCCATAGATATTATAAACCACAATGGCGGTGTAGTGGTAGTTATGCATTTTTTTACCCCATCGGTTAGGGGTTCAACTCCCAACAACTACTTTTATCCTTTATTTTCCAACCCTTTCCACATCAAAACAAAATGAGCACCAATATAGATTGAAGCAAGATATGTGGTGCAACAATCAGGTTGGTGATTCACATTGGAGAGGTCAGGGGTTCAACTCCTGGCCATATTTTTTTGTTAAAAAAAACAAATCGTGCGAAGTAGGAATGAGATTTAGAGAGCCACGTGGCACAACCTCGTTGTGCCACGCGTCAATAGTTGATTGGCCAGAATACACATGTCACTTGCCATGCTAGTGCCTAGTCACTGTCCATGTCACCTGCCACTGGGTGCTGACTCACCTACTAACTCGGATGCCATGTGTCCACATCAGAGGCTGCCACGTCATTAGTCGCATGATGACTCAGCTGCTGACATCACCTATCATACTACCAACTCAGATCCGTACCATAATTCCATGATACATATGACACATGTCAAGACCTGATTGGTCCACGTTAGCATCCATATGATGACTCATCTGCTTTGTCAGCTACTGACATCATGATGACATCATCACCATACCATCTTGTCACCCTAGTCAACCTGGAAATTTGACAACTGATATCTTCCATGTACGTGCTCTATTTTTGACAAAATGAGCATCGTCAAGATTGTGATGACGAGCTCTTTGATTTGATGCCATTTCTGACTAATTCTGAATTGATCAAAATTTTCACCTTTCTGGACAGCCTCAGGGACCAGTCGTAACTTTTGTGTATAGACTCCATTTTCTGCGATTCAAGTGGCATTGAGATCATCTTTCTGAGCATTACGCCATGGTGCCAACTTCTTGAGCATTGTAGACAATTGATTTTTCAAGGTTCATAGATCCTCTTAGATCAATTGCAGTGTATTCATGTTGGTACTGATTTCAACACTTAGTCATTTTTCACTAAGTGTTGGCATCAATACCAAAGGGGGGCATTGTTGCAAGAGACAATGCACAAGTCATCTAGTTTTTTCATTGATCACAACCCTAGTCAGTAATCATATTCACAATTTAGTATTTTCTCATACCAGAAGTCAAATCGAAGATATGTGTTAACTGTCAAAGCTAAAACAGGGCATCTGATAGAGTTGTGTGTTACCAATTTTTTGCTACAGCCCAATTGGTGGAGCTGACTAAATAATGCTATATTTAAAAGTGGAAAATATAGTTATTTTTGCATATGCTAAGTGTTGATTGCATCTTGTTTATCATTTTATAAGTGACATTTATGCATTGAGATGAGGAAACAAAGTTTCAAGAATTGTTTATCATTTTACAATCAAATGGAATACATGATTGAGCATTCAACAACAAAGCATTTCAATTGCTTTCTTTTATTTCATAAAGTGGTTCATTTTTACAACATTTCATTTGGTTGTAAGAATTCAAATGGTGATACATTCAAATGATGGTACAACACTACATCATAAATGCATTTTATTTTCAAAATGAAAAGCAGATGAATGAAATCAAATATCCACACAAGTCGTGGATGTAACTGTTATAGTACATCATAAGCATCACACTACATTATGGAAGATGCATAAAAGGAATAATAACATAAGTATAAACATAATAATCATTTCCTATTGATTGATGGCCGATGCAGAAGTGGTGCACCATTTGTCTTCTTCGAGCTCCATTGACCTATAGGAAGGAAGAGAGGGATGTTAGAGCTCCAACTATGAATATACCTACATGAACCATCAATGATAATGTAGTATGCTACTGATCATACACTAAAATAATCAAGAGAGGTGCATAAACATGAGCTAAAAGAGAGACATCAACATCATGATATATTATTTTATGCTAACATCATTTATTTCTTTGTGCAGGTATAGGGAAAATCATGAAGCTGATTATCATTTGAAGACCAAGCATGTGGAGAAAAATGGGCTCCCACAAGGGTAGATCTCGGCATGCTGCCCCTTATTCATTACAAGTGGGATAAGAAGGAGATTGCAATCATCATGTTTATCAAGATATTTGGAAAGGTAAAAAAGTTCAAGCCTGTAGTATTTCATTGTAAGTATTTCCTAAGCTATAGGTGGATGGTCATTTAAATCAGCGATTAATTCAGCTAAGTACATTTCATCTCATATACCCGTTGTATGGTTATGTTCTCTTGCCATAGAGGATGTAAAACAATGCATCTTGTTTTCATGTTAAAGAGAGGCTACGGTGTTACAATTCTAATAGTGGCGGGCATACATAATGCCTAATTACAAGAAGCATTCAATAAAGTTGAACAAAGGTATTGTTTCATATTTTCATTGGAGAAAGGCTGTGCATTAAACAACTTTACATAATGGAGACATGTGAAGAGAGTCCGTTTGAGGAATGGTGGATGCCAAGCATCAATAGATGCTTGGTGCCATTTGATTCTGAAAGTGAATGGAGTTGGCAGGGCAACTGTTTCGTATAAGTTGAGAATGCAAAATGCCTCAACATTTAAAAAAAAGACAGCTCGGGAATACTGCTTGTTTGGATGTCACATTGTCCTGTTATTGTTCCAACTATTTAGTCATTCAAGTATACCTTTCAAGATAGATTACAGAATTGCCAGCGAAGGTTACTTCCAAAATAAGTAGAAGGTTTGAAAAAAATGGTTTGAGTGAGGGTTTGGAATACATTTGAAGACAACAATTGAATAAATTAGGCAAAGGAATAATATTCAAATTTGTCAAAAGAGATTTATGTGTGTAAACAATAGAAATAGGAAAGATTTTCAAATGAATACAAATATATGGAATCTCGGTTCATCACGATTAGGTTCGACTTTTGAAAGCTCTTATAATGTGATACATCTGAGGGTTTCATCAAGATTCCATATGCAGTTTAAATCACGGTAGTAAATATCCATATGCTGCTTGAAAAGGTGAGAAAGCGGATAAATATTATATCTTGAATTGAGGCCAGTTTTATAAATAATTAAATATGCAGGTTCTTGTTCGAATTCTAAATACCCACATTAGTGTTTCAAATTTAAAATACAAGATATTACAATTTTCTAACATACCCATGTGATGGTTTTTATAAAATAATAGAAAATAATGAAAAGTCATTGTGGTCGAGCTCCAAATAGAGAGACATGGTTTCTTTCAATTCTCAAGATACCCATATTGGGGTTCATTTTAGAATACAAATTTCTTCATTTATACATGGTGCCCATATAAAGGTTTATTCAAAATTTGAAAGAAGAAAGAAATTCCTTTCTTCGGTCAAGCCCAGAAAGCTTCAGTATGCCCTTTCAGAAATACACATGGCCACGGCCTGGAGAAGAGCTTTTAGCTCTTGAATGGTCTATCATTTTGCGGTTAGAAGAAAACTAGTATAAGTTCCATCAGGTTAGAGATTACCTGAAGCAAAATGATAATCAAAATGCATGGAAGTTTTTACAGAAATCTAGTTTTGTGCCATAGTCAAGTAAACATGGCACGACCTGAGTATGGCCATGAATTTATAAATAAAAAAAAATCTTTCTTAAGCTTTTTGTTTTGAAGAAAGAAATACATGGCTAGAAGGTAACTTACCATTAGTGCTTGTAGAAGAAAAATAACCCTCAGTTGAGCTCCCTCAGATCTTTCAAAAACCAAGAGTTTGAACTCATACATGGTGGCCCAAAATGACATAATCAAAATAAGCACAAAAAATAAAAAAATGCATCAGAAACTGTGTTACAGCTGCGGCTACAAGGGAAAAAGATGGCTTAGAAATGAAGCAAGAGAACTCAGAAGGCTTGAAAAAGACTCACCCATGATTTGCAGAGGAAAAATTGACCAATCTGTAGGAAATAATCATGAAAATCAAGCATGCTCAGCTGAAACCCTAAGTTCTCATGGAGGCGGCGCCCAGGCAGAGCCAAACTTTGAAAGTTGAAAAGTGCAAAATGATAGAGGATTAGGGTTTCCCCTTTGTTTTTTTTTCTACTTTCCCTAATTCAAACTTAGGGTCCTTTTTGCATTTTGAATCAAAATCTGAAGCTTAATTCAATGAGGGGCCAAATTTTCATATGCCCAGGTCAAGCTTTAGGGAAATTCATAAGACTTTGTAAGTCTTGGCTTCAATAATTTTAGGTTTTGGTTAAGTATCTAGGGCTTGTGATTTAAATATTAAATATATGCCTTTGCCTTAGTGGAGAATGAAGAATGTCCAATACCTTAGGTTTATTTTAATTGATTTTGAGGGAAAATCAATTAAAATATGAATGATAAAATATTTTATGCCTAAGGGTGAAATACTTGTGACTTAGAGTTTTATTTTGTTCTCAAATTGATTTTAAAGAAATCAATTAAAATATTGATAAGAGATATGCCTTGTAATCTTTATGATTTTTTTTGAGGAAAATTAATTATTGTATTGGAGATATAAGTTGTATTTTTGCAAAAGATTTTCAAAAAAAATTTTAATTGCAAAATTAGGTTAGATTGAGAGTGTATAAGATCTGCAACTATGTAAAGCAAGGATAAAGTAGATTGTTTTATCCCTTTGCTATTTTTAGCAGATTGGGGTTGAGATTTTTTCCTTGGGTCAGATTTGAGATTCCTCTTGGAGAGATAAGGTGTTTTATTTGCTTTAAAAGAAGATTTGGCCTTTTTTGAGGAGCTTTTCAATATGTATTTGCAAAATGTGTGTTTTTTCTTCTTTTATGTAGACTTTTGAGATAGTTTGGTACCTTTTTCCTTGAGCTTTCTTTGTGAGCTCAGATTAGGGTTTCAGAGAGATATATTTTGAAGAAGACTTACCTTTTTCTCCTTCTTAGTTTAGATTTTAATTTCTAGCTCTCACACAATTTGGAGCTTGTAAACCCATTTTGTACTCATTTCAGACAAATTTTGGCATACTCCTTTAGTTGAATAAAAACAACATTCTTACTTCTCAAATTTGTGTCTACTTGGAGTTTCAGTTTGATGTTATATTGTGATTTCTATTCATAGAGTCCTTGTTATGTCCTAAGACTGTAATTCTTGATGCAAAAAGTTCAAAAATATAGGTTGCATGTTGTATTTAAAATCAGGTCTTCATGAAAATTATTTATGTGTTAATTGTTCATGAGAGGTTGTGAGATATTGTGTTTTTTTGAAAGCTGTTTGTGAGGAAGAAATCAGAATCATCATTAAATCATTATCAAGTCTTGAAAATCATTTTAAGCCATAGATTTTAAATTCAGTCATTCTCTATCCCTTTTCCCAAAAAATCACTTAGAATAATATTCATCATTCGGAGAACTAGCTCACTCTAGAGATTCTCTTTTTGCATAGATCACCCCATCTGAAAAGAGTTTCCATGTTTCAACAGATAGTTTAATTTCTGCAAAATCTAACAAAGGGTGCATATTTGATTGATAACATTGTCTGATGGCTCATGTAATATCCTATTATGATTTTGAGTTGTGAATCTTAGGAAGGTCTTTTTTGTATATGAACATATCTTATCTTTGAATCATCGGGCCTTGTATTGATTGTTTTTCAAGTTTGAAAGATCTGATTTATTGATTTCGATCCTAGCAGTGCATAAAGATTGACTAGATGAGTGTAGTGTTGTTGATCTTTGATGAATACATTTTTTAATAATATTTCATATTCGAGGATGTTGTATTTGGTCCTCATTATGTTTTAGCTAACATTAGTTGATTTCGCATTGATAATTGTTTATGGATTGAGCAGACAGTTTGTACATGTTTTATATTTTGTTGAAGCCGACATGCAGTTGATGTAATCTCTAGTTGCAGATACATATAATTGATTATTCATATCATTTTGGTGTGTGTTGTGATATGATGTGAAATTTAGAAGAAATATAGATCGATTGTGCATAGTTTCACTTACACAAAACTAAGATTGGTGATCTGAATTAAAGTGGATAAAGTTTCAAGAGTTGAATCAGACAGAGTGTGAAGAATGTGATTAATGTGCTTAACGGAACTATAATTAGGCATTAGTAGATGCAATATCATAGTTCATCATCAGTGTCTTCCAATATGGTTGTAAGATGAGTGAGTCTTCTTTTGGGTAGTAATCCTTTTTGTGAAAGACTGCAGAGCTCTAGGCAATGCTAGTATGGCATTCCATTATAAACACTTATTTTGAGTATAATCATGTTGGCTGGATTAATCTCCCTTTGTGGATTTTTACCCTACTTGAGGGTTTGGACATGTAAAAATCCTTGTGGTATGGTGTTGTGGTTCATTTCCTTGTGTTCTTGCATCTTTCTTTTTGTTCAATGCTATAAGTGGTTTAAAGATCAAGTTAATAAAGTTAAATTTTGCATAACACTGATTCACCCCCCCTTCTCAGTGTTCCTTGATTTCAATAGGGACAATAAATTTGAGGTGAATTGCAGTTAGTAATTTATGTTGATATTGATATGTTATAGCCTATAGTTAATTTTTGTAGCATAATAGATAGGCTAAATAGTTGTTCATATACCATTATTTTAAATTCAAAATTGTTGGCTATTTCACAATTTTTTGATTCATTTATTTGATCTAAGATAGCCTACTGTATAGAAGATGCTCTCAAAATCACAGTAAAATCCTTTATTCTGAGATGATTGTTCAAAATCTTTCCCATCATAGCAATGAACAAAAGTATCACTCATTAACCTAAACTTTGCAATAGTTACATCAAATTCTACTTTTCCATTTTGAATTTTATTCCCAATTTCATCCATGAAGAACTTCCCCAGCCTGTAGATCCTTCTATTATCCATAACTTTACGAGGTGTCGAAGATATCTTTGAGTTAAATTTACACAAACAAAAATTAACAAAATTAGGCCTTACCACATCAAATATATAGCAGGTTGTCTTATATCAAATAAATGAAGCAAACAATTGTGAAAGAGACAATAATTTTGAATTTGAAACAATGGTATCTTATGTATAGACTCCCCCCACTATTTCTCCTTGAGTAAAGTATAGCAATTTTGAATTTGAAACAATGGTATATGAATAACTATTTAGCTTATCTGTTATGCTACAAAAATTAACTACAAGTTGGAACATATCCATATCAGCATAAAATAGTAGGTGCAATTCATCTAAAAATTTGTTCTGGTAATTTATTTGTAAGGAATTTTGCACTCCATGAACATTCTCTATGCACATCAGTATGTTGGTTATTATCTCAATCTCCTTTGTGATCAAAAGAACAGTGATGTTCATTGCATAACTCATGACCATTTTGTAGTGCTATGATCTAGTGCTCTTTTACTTCTTACTCATTGTGTTCTCAATAACCATGTGCAAATGACATAGAGGATAGATCTTTGTCACCATTTGACAATAAATTTCATTATTTTTGGACTGTTTGACAATGTTCTTCCTTTCTCATTCCTACAGGATAGAGGAAAATTTACAATTTTTAACTCTCTAACAATGATCTCCAAGTGGATTTTAATCATATATTGTAGTTGCAAGTTACACTTCAGATCACGAAAGCCTTCAAAAAAACTTTTGCACAACCACCGCAACACTGCATAGTTGTTGTTGGGCCTTCACAGTGATGCAAATAGCTCATTAAGGCCTCCATGCTACCTTGTCCCACTCTTCTCTGTTCCCTATTCCATCTTTTTCTAGGTTTCCTAGATCATTGTACAAATCATAATCATACACTGTCCCACTCTTCTCCCTTCCTTGTTCCATCACCTATCAGGCTTGTCAACTCCTCATTCCTCCACTTTAACAAAGTTGGAGGAGTCTCACAAGGGAGATAACTCTGCAAAATAAAACAAATTTCTTATGGATCCTGTAATCTACAAAAAATAAGCATTACAGTCAAAAAAATCTATCATAATGATCTATGTGTTCACCCTATTGGATAAAAAGATTCGGTCTTTTTAAAAGTGAGATGCAAGATACGCCCAATAATAGATCTAAAAATATCATATTTTTAAACCTTTAAAACTTTTAGATCATTGCAGATCTAATTTGTTTTTGTATAGTTGGAAAAATCTAACAAACTATTGCTTGAAAATGATGTAAATGATTTTTTATTTTTTTTTCATAATAATCTAACGATGTTATTTTTCACTTACACAGAAAAAAAATTCTACCTTAAGATAACCATTAAAATTATGATTTTGTTAATCATCATATTTCATTGTATATTTGTATTTTGTTAGATTGTATTGGATAGTTAATGATTATGTTTTTTTTTAAATTCAACATAATATATTTCCATGTACTTTTCATCACTTGTAAATCTAAATTTTTGTTACTTTTTGTTACTTTTTGTGATCATCTAAAATAGAGATGATTTTAGTCTCTGTGAAATATTTTTATGCATGTTTGAGATCTCTACAAGGTTATGAAAAAATACCTAGGGTTTGGTAGGGTTTTGAGTATCCTTATTGTTTTGATGGTAATGTTGTCACTAAGTTCTCTCCTTGCCAAAATATAGTCACCTGAGAAACTACCATGATGCTCTTGACTGTAAATTACTTTTTTCTCCCTAACTTCTCACTACAAATCTGATTCTTCAACTCTACGAAATTCCCTTCCATCTCAATGTCTTTTCATCCTCTTGCATCTATTCTCTTATGAATTTATTCTTATGACTTTGAAAGCTATCACTACGTCTATTATGACTATTAGGCCTTTGAGGGAATATAATTTTTATTGTGAAATCTTAGATTGTCATACTTTCAATGAAAATTCTCCAAGGATGTTTTCTCACTAACTCAACTCTGTATATTATCCATTATACATTGAAAATTCATGGTTTCTAGTTAACTATTTATTAGTGTAACCATTTCCATGTTTTTTGGGATTGTCATCCCTATGGGATAGTTTCCTTATAGATTTGAATGTAATTTAAAAGGTTCCCATAAATATTGACAAGTTTCATAAGACTATTGTGTCAAGCTAGTAAATGGTCATGACAAGTTTCATAATACCGCCATCACCTAAGAGCCAAGAAGAGATGGTGTGGTGTAGCAGTAACATCCCACATTACCACGAAGGCCAAACAATAAATTTTTGATATGGTGGTAAATCAAATACTTCTCCCACATCCCCAAAAGAGACAAGAAGACATGGTGTAGTGTAGCAGTAGCATCCCACATTACCATGAAGGCTGAGCAATAATGGTGTGATGTAGTGGTAACATCAAAAATTACCATGAAGTCCAAGAAATAACAGTGTGGTGTAGTGATAACATCCTACATCACCAAAATGATAATGTCAAAATGTCCAGTATCATGGTTAAACTGTAAAATGAAATATCACATTTCTTTGAGGCATTCTTTTGAAACAGTTCACTTTCCTTGTGTATATTGCTTCTACATTTTCATGTATGTCTAGTAGGGCACTTGTAACTACAACATATGACAAAAAAATCCCCGTTGTTATGGTTTAATGGATGTCCCTTTGTTATTATTGGATATTTGATGTAGTGCACATTATTATAATGTAAGAATATTTTCTAGATTGATTCATTTAGCATCACCAATATTCTCCACAAGAACATTGTCCCTATTTAAAATGATGGAAAGGGTTCACATCTCTCATAAATATTTCTATTGCAACAATCTTGGAGATGAATTTAGATGTAGTTTGAAAATTAGAACATACTCGAAGGTTCTTGACAACTCTAATAGTTCTACCAAGGGCCATGTTTAAGAAACCAAATGCAATTGCTAACTTTTCACAATGGTGGTAGATAAACGATTCTTTTTTCTTCTATTAAACAACATTAAGTAAAAGTATTGAATCTAGAAATACCCTTTTTCCTTCATTTTCCAAGCCAATTTCTCCAATTTTGCATAGATCTACCATGTTTGTGGAAGTGATATGTCTCCTACATTAAAAAACATGTACCATTTTATGACCTTCAATCCAATTACATGTAGGTATCTTTTTAATTCCTCTATCTTTCATCAATCTTCTTACTATTTGAACCTCACCACACTTACCCACTTTTGCACAGATGTTTTAGAGAAGAACATAAGTTGCAGCATTTTTAGGATCCAACTTAAAAATTAGTGTTGCTAGAATACTTAGCCTATATTCATATATATGATCCACAGGAACCAAAAGTTTAACTAGCATCTCAATAATAATGTTATGGGTATCCTCAAGATAGCAAGCATGGGCACGAAGGTCAACCATTCACACCTAATGATCAACTATATATGTAATGCAATAAGGGTTACTAATGTGTGAAGTATGTGCAACCCTCATCCACTAAACATGCATGAATGCATGCATCTAGAACACAATCAAGCCTTACAATATCATTGTTCTAGAGTACTTAATTAATTCAATGATTTTGAGAGCTTCCTTGCAAAATCCATTTTTTGCACATTCTACAATCATATTATTTCCTTCCATGAGATGACATCTCTTTGAGGCATTATGTCAAACAATTCATTTTGTACTAAATTTTGCTATCAAATCTTTGGTAATTATTGTTAGTTTCATTACATTCAAATTTTGAATTCTTGGAAATTATATACAATAAATAGATTGATGTGTGTTTTGATAGTGAAATTAGCTCTCTTATAAATTAAGTGGAATATCTAGGATTATTTTAATTAAAGAGGATTTTGTGGTTATTTTTGTAACAATGATTAACAATGATTTTAGAGTGTAGCTAGCTTTCTATTTCAATTCAAGATACAAGTCATCAAAGTCAAGAACATAACAAGAAGATGGTTCTATACTTCAAACCCTCAACCTCACTTATTTTAGTTTACTTACATGGAGATATTAAGGAAGTTTCTAAAAAAATAATAAATATCATTTTTTGTTTGTGAAGGAGAATCCTGTGAGATTCAATATGGAAGTGGATCAATATCTAGTTTCTTAAGTAAAGATGATGTCACAATTGGGAAACTTGTTGTGAAACATCGGGTTAGTAATTTTTGGATGTTAAAGCTTCCCAGTTGGATATCAAAGATCTTTTCTCATCAACTTAATTTGGAATTTATGTATAAATGGATTCTTCTATGGTGTAGGCCTTTGCTCAGACAACACAAGAATCAAGGTTGACATTTGTCATCTAATTAAGTCTGATGGCATTCTTGGGATTTATTTCTAGGAAATTTTGGTTGATAATGCTGTTCCAATCTTCTTAGTGTTGATAGCCTTCATTCTATAATGCCAACTTCATTCTATAATTTGAGCATATTGCCTCTCTTAAACTTTGAACAAGGTTCTGAAATCAAGGGTTCAATATGCATATTTCAGGCCTATGTTGAACACTCTATTTAAGGTATTTGTTGATAAGGCTACAATTTTTTAATCGATTTATCTTTTTACTGTGTTTAGACTTTTGTAAATTTCTATGAAATAATGCACTTTTATTCTTTCTGAATTGAGACTAATAGTAATTTTTTTGGTTGTATTGGGGCATAGCTTCATTCATGGTGGAAAAGGTCGCACCCTATTGCTCATATTAGATGGCATGTTGCATATAAAGGAGGAAAAATTCTAGCTAGGTTATTGTTGATTGCATTGAAAAAGAGAGCTTCATATATGGGACATGATCAACACTCTCCTTCTTGGATTCTATACAATACAACTTGCTCCTGAAAGAATGACCACGTTGTAGAAGTTTTAAGAGATGAAGGGGGAATGTTCTCACATTGAAGGGATTCAAGCATGCTTTTACATCACTGCAAAAGTTTTTTGGAGATCTTTTTTTCTTCCAGTCGTTTCTATGCAATATTGTAACTTAGATTTTTAGTCTTGTGACTGAAAATAATAATTGTAATACTCTATTTCTAAGATGTAATTAGAACAACTTTATTTTATGAATAAAGTTCTCTTATTTTTCCTTATCAATGGCTATCTTATTGTGTTCAATCGATGATTGATGTGTATTTTTGTGTTTAATGCTTAAATCCTCAAATATCAGTCAATTAAAATGACTAAATATACTACTAATTGCAATAAATTGATAATTAAATTGACTAAATATACTACCAATTGATAGAAATTAGTGAACAATGAATAAAAATAGTTAAATAAGAGACCAATTAACAACAATCAATGACTAAATATATCAGATAATAAAAAAATTACTAAATATATCAGTGAAAAAAAAATCACTAAATGAGTGACCAAATTATAGCAATGAATGACTAAATCAATGACTAAATATACTATGAAATTGATCAATCAAAACAACTAATAAATAACTAAAAATGGTTTAGTCATCAATCTAGTTGCATTATATATGACTGGAAATAAACTACTAATGGTCACATGACCAAGTTCATTTATTTATAAGTAGTTTTTAGTAGTTTATTGGTTTTTTTGTACTAGTGTTTTATAGGAAAATTCAGCTTGTGGTAGTGACAAATACCACCCTTTTGGCTCATCTCCAACTGACATCTTAGAAAATTTCCTAAACTCCTATTCACAACTTCTATTTGGCCATTTTTTTGTGGATGATAGGTTGAAAAAATCCTCAAATTAATCCTAATATTCTTCCATAGTGTCCTCCAAAAGTAGCCCAATTTTTTTGTATCTCTATAAGAAACAATACTCTTTAGTAAACTATAAAATCTCACAATCTCCTTGAAAAAAAATCTGTAATATGAACATCATTAATCTTTAAGATACATGGTATAAAGTGAGCCATTTTGGAAAATCTATCTACCACCACAAATATAGAGTCATGTCCTCTTTGTGTCCTTGGAAAACCAAGAACAAAATCCATGTTGATGTCTTCGCATGGCCTCTTGGGTATAGGTAGTGACTAATGTAAACTAGTTTTTTGACTAATTCCTTTTTCCACTTGTCACACCCTACATCGTTGCACATAATTTCTTACATCTTGCTACAATTGAGGCCAACAATACTTTTCTCCAATAAGTTCAATAGTTTTACAGAAACCAAAGTGTCCTACAAGTCCACCACTATGTTTCTCCTTAATTAAATTAAATCTCATGGAACTTCTAGGAATACACAATTGGTTACCTTTAAACAACATATCATCTTGGATTAAATAATCCAACCATTTGGTTCTAGTTGTTGCAGTAGGCTCCTTACAAGCTTTCCATGCCTCTCCAAAATCTAAATCTCTTTCATACATTTCCTTGATGTCACTAAAACCAATAACTTCAACCTACATTTCAATAAAAAAACCATGCCTTCTACTCAAAGCATCAACAACTTTGTTAGACTTCCTACTCAGGACTATGCTTAAAAAAAAATATAACTTTGTAAAATTCAGCCCATTTCATGTGCCTTTGACTCGACTTACCTTGACTACTCAAGTATTGGAGCACTTGATGATCAGTAAAAAAAAAAAAATCTTTTTACAAAAGATAATGTCTCAAGTTTTTAAGTGATTGAATGATTGCATAAAACTCTTGATCATAAACTAAATACTTTTTCCTACCATCTTTTAACTTCTCATTAAAATATGCAATAGGTTTACCTTTTTGGCTCAAAATAGCACCAATAGCATAACCACTTGCATCACAATCCACTTGGAAAACCTTGTTGAAATTTGGAAGTGCTAAAACAGGTTGCTTTGTCACTTTATTCTTCAAAAAATAATTATTTTTTTGCTGTCCGTACAGTCCACTTGAATCCCTTCTTATCACCCCTCATAGCTTCAGTTAATGGTGCACAAATGCTACTAAAACCTTTGATGAACTTTCTATTAAACTTTTCTAACCCATGAAATGATCTCACCTCCATTACACTTCTTGGTGTTGGCCATTCTAGAATAGCTTTCACCCTTTTCGGTTCCATCTTGATGCCTTACCCTGAAACAACAAAGCCTAAATACACCAACTTCCTCTTCACAAATGTATACTTTTTGAGGTTCATAAACAAATTTTTATCTCTCAACTTTTCAAAAACAAGTCTAATATGCATCAAATGCTCCTCTAGAGTCTTACTAAAAATTAAAATGTTATGTAAATGAAAAATCACAAATCTACCAAAGAACTCTTTCAAAACATCATTCATTAACCTCATAAACGTACTAGGTACATTGGTTAGCCAAAATAGCAAGACTAACCACTCATACAAACCTTGCTTTGTCTTGAATTTCATCTTTCATTGATCTCCTTCTTTGATTCGAATTTGGTGGTACCCACTCTTCAATTCAATTTTGGTGAAGTACTCTGCTCCACTCAAACAATCCATGATATCATCCATCCTAGGTAATGGAAATCTATACTTAATGGTAATCTTGTTTATTTCTCTAGAATCCATCCACATCCTCAATATTCCTACTTTCTTTGGTGACAAAACAATAGGAATTGCACACAAGATTAAACTCTCTTATGAAACCCTTCTTCAACAAATCAACAATTTGTCTATGTTTACCTCTTCACTCTCTATAGGCCACATTTAGTAGGCTACCTTGTTTGGAAAACTTGCTCTTGATACCAAGTCTATTTGGTGACTAGTCTTTGTCATTGGTGGAATTCCTTTAGGTATGTTATTTGAAACAATATCCTTGAACTCTTGCAGCAAATTTGTAGCATCTTTAGGAAGTTCTTCAACATTTTCACTATTAGTCTTAGGAATCAAAGAAAAAAAAACTCTTTCATGTTTCATACCTTCCAAAAAATTTCTTGCATCAACCAAAAAAACTTGAGAATTTTTGCAAACTTTCATTGAATCTTCTTTTAGAGGCTTCAACTTGTGCTTCACTCCATCCTTGGTTATTGTGTAAGTATTGGCATGACCATCATGCATTGGTTTTCTATCATATTTCCAAGGTATTCAAAGAAAAATGTGACAAGCATTCATTGGAAGAATATCATATAAAACTTCATCATAATAGCCTCCTATCTTAAATTTCACCTCACATTATTCGTTGATCAAGAGCTTCTTGTCATCTTGTACCCACGATATTCGATATGGATTCGAGTGAGCTTCTTCCTTTCTAGTTGCAATTTTCCTACCATCTCTTTAGACACAAGATTGTTTGTGCTTCTACTATCAATAATAACATTACATGCCTTCCCTTCACACTTGCATCTAGTATTGAATAATATTTTCCTTTGTGTGGGTCTGTTATCTTCATTTATCAACACTCTTCTTTTCATCGAAACTTCACCTCCTTTCACTTCTTCTAAATGTGATGAGTGTCCATCTTTTGCATTTATGTTTTCTACTCTATTCTAATTTTTAGTCTTTCTTCTTAGCCTTTCCTCTTCATAAGGGAATCCATATGCTCTGTGACCTTCTTCTCCACACTTGAAACAAGTTCCTTTAAAGGTTACTCTTCTAAAACCTCTACCTGATCTTTCTCTACCTCTCTGATTTTGATCTCTTGACCCAGAAGAATCTTCATTCCTATGTTGTTTTTCTGTCTTGATCTACATTTTTCTATTTTTTCTAACTTCTATCATCTCCTTTGTAAGATCTTCCACTCTTTCCACCATGACCAGTTCCTTTTTTAATTTTCAAACCTTTTGTTCACTCTTTCTTCAACTTTTAAGGAAATTTGGTATGCATCATCCATGGTTAAAAATCTCAAAAAAACCATCTCCTCTTGAATTCTTGGCCTTAGGAAATTTATATAACTTGCAACCTTCTCCTTTGTGGCTTTTGAATTCCTAGTCCAGATAAGAATCCTATGAAACTCTTCGGTATACTCCCTCATTTTTTTCACTCTATGTCTCACATCTTCCATCTTCTTTAGCAAATCTAATTCATCTAGTCTACATGAATAAATTTCCTTTACATCTTATCTACCATTTTATCCCATCTTTTAATTTTCTCTTTTCCTTTTCTTCCTCTTTCCAACTACATTTCTCTCCACCAAATTGAAGCATGACATTTCAATATTGTCTTGGAAATTATGACTCTATCTAGGTCTCCAATTTCTTCAAACTTAAAATACCATCCCATATCATTTATCCATTCAATGAGTTCTTTTGGATTCAAGCTTCCATTGAAGGCAGGAACACTAATTTTTGGTCTCTTTCCCATTTTTGTCAAAGCTCTCAACAATGGGTCATTTGCAAATGCTACAATTTCCCCCATTTGCTTAATATTTAGGCTAGCATTCTCTAGAGCTTATTCTTCTTCATCACTATCTGGATCCCTTCTTTGTGCAATGACTCTCCTTATTTCATCTTGAAATCATTTCACTTGTCTTCTCAAAGCTCTGAAATCATCATCATGGAAAAGCTTTTCCATTCTTCCTCTTCCTCTTTCTCCACCATAATGGGCTCTTCTCCCATTCATTTTCTCAAATACCCACAACAGAATCCTAGTACAACTGCCTCTCTTTGGTGGTCTATTAAACACTCAAGATATTGCTACTCTAGTATCACTAATGTAAAGAGGAAAATACACTTATAATTTCCTCTTAAAACACTCTCACAACACATGCAAATTGGAAACAAAATATTGGAACAACTTCAAAAAATTTGTTTCCACAAAAAACTAATTCTATTCTTCTTTAACAAAATTTGATTACAAAGAGTTTTCATTCATCCATGGACTGATATGTAGAAATTAAGCTTCTTACATACATTTAATATGTAAGCAAACACATTCAATAAAATCATATGCTTAGTTATATGAGCTTTAGCAACAAAAATTCACTCTCTCGAGACAAGAAAACACTTCCAACTTCAAAATCTTCATCCCTATAAATCTAAAAATTTCATGGATGTTTTTGAGCAATCCAACCTATAAAATAACATCACAAAAAAATCCTCCAAAGAAAGGTAAAATTCCCTTGCTTCCCCCATCAAAATTTTTATTTTAAATTTCTTTCAATGCTTTCAACAACTTCTAGATTCTCCACTACTTGCTCAGAAATTTGATTAAAATTAAATTGTTTTCCTCTCTTTCCTAGGTACATCATACCTTGTGGTAGAAAATTAAAACTCCATAAAAGCCATAAAAGCTTAAATTAATTCATTCTTTAACTTCCTAGTCAAAGATAGACAGTGTCGTTTTATTCTCCACTAGCCAATCTAGAAAAAGCAAAACAAAAAAAATCAGGTCCTCGGTTCCCACCTCTAGTCCACTTTCTAGGGTCGTGATTTTTTTCTTTAAAACATTCACTATCCCATTTTCAATGCCTATATTGAGTTTTTAATTAATTGGCAATCTAAATGCTTTTTTAACTTTTTGCTTTCCACCCCATAAGGCAATTTGTCAAAGTTACACAAGAAAATAATTGAAAAATTAATTTATTTGCAGAAAAATATTTAGCCATCCTCAACATGTAATCCACGCCAAAAATTAATCTACAAAAATCCAAAATTGCACAATTCAAAAATTCAACTTTTTCTGTTGACACGGGATTGGAAATCACCAGAGATGCTCCTACATCAATTCTACCTAAATTATATATGTCCACAATTTCCCAACGATTTTTTTTGGCTAAGTGCATATATAGCACCACTTTGAGGTTAATTTATGAAAAAAATGAAATTATTTGAAAAACTTGATGTTTGAACAACTCCTCATGTAAATAACATTTTTTTAAAATCTAAAAATACACTTTTATAGATCCATAAGTGTATTTTTCAAATATATATGCAAATAGCTTATTTATTATTTATATATTGTTTTTAAATTTACTAAAAGTAGGTTATCAACACAAAAAATATTAGGTTGATTACCACGTGAATAAAAATACTAAAAAATATATATATTTTTTTAAAATGATGCCCTAGATAAAAGAATCTATATCAACGTGGTATAAATCTTTTTTCTATTTTAGATAAATAATTTATACTAGTTATTGCACCTTAGTGTGCAATGGGTACGCCGAAGAGGTATGGAAGGTTAATTTGATAAATTGTTGGTCTTTTTTTTCATACATTTATGTTGTACATGATATCAATAGGTAAGGCCATTTAGCAAATGATTTTTGTGCAACAAAGGTCTCAACAAAGAAGTGATAGCTTCAAATCAACTTTGCATCTAATTACAATGATCCAAACACAACTAAAACAATTTAACCTTTGAATGAGAAAGATAATCAAGCTTCATTAACAATAGGCTAATGCTATGTTTGCAATAGGGAAAGAGGGAGAGAGAGGGAGGGTGAGAGATACATAGAGATAGAGGGGGGAAGAGTCAAGCAAACTCAAACAAGGAACATACCATAGGGTATAAACTAACATGGAAATTAGAATGAAATTCAACTGTATGCAGGTCAATAATAAAGAATATATAAACTTAAGAACATTTTTTTTATGCCATGGTCCACAAGATATTACAATAGAATGAAATAGCACCATGGGCACAAAGTACAATCAGATCCATAGATTGAAACTAAGAAATTGCCTTAAATAGAGGGTAAAACATGAAAACTAAGGAGTAAAGAATTTAGATCAATTCATTGTCATTTACAAATCACCCCAAGCACAAAGTAGAAAAGGATAGTTAAAGACTTTTAAATTATTCAACATATCATCTCAAAAATAAGGTAGTTAAGAATTTAGATTAGTAGATTGCAGTAAAGAATCCAACACAAATATAGGACAACTTAGATTAGAATACAGTAAATCTTTCTTATATTTGAAAAATATTTTTTGTGTCTAAAATGCCTCATAAATCATTCTTGATTGACAATTGTTACCAATGAAATCCCCAAAAAAAATGACACATGGAGATCTAGCTAAGTGGCCACCTTCCTAATAAATGTTGTAGAATTATTCAACGCATGCTATCAATGTCAAGCTTTTGTAATGTCATTTTCATGTTGTGCTTAGTATTTTGCAATTTCATAAAAAAAACAAAACCTAAATCAAGAGTTTTATCTTCCCAGAATCTTTTGATCTCATGATTCATCATTTTTATAATTGAAATGTGATTTCTATGGAATCACAATTAGTTGTACACAAGTACATGTTATTTCTTTTTGACTTGGATGATATGCAAAATTGCTACCATGCAACTTTATTTAATAGCTAAATATTATCTGTTCATATTTCTTGTGTGCACACAAAGAAAAATAGGCTTTTACATGCAAGCCACCAGGGTATGTGCAGGATCATCATGGAAAAAATAGGCCCTTAAGTGGCAAAAACTTTAGAAAAATCAAAGTTAGGCAACTTGATGTAAAAATTTGAATAAGTTATCTATATTAATTCAAAAATATGTAAGAATAGAATCTGTGGCAAATTGAATGTAGTTTCTAAACTACTAGGTTTATTTAATATATATATATATATATATATATATATATATATTTATATTTGTTGAAAATTTAAAATTTCAATGCAATAGCAGTTAAATTTCAAGGAAAAAATAAGTAGGTGTCTGTTTGACCACCCTAACCATAATAAAATGATAATATTTTTTTATAAGATTTTAGATATAAGTAGAGGAATCATGTCCCGATGTGATGCATATTTTTTTGTAATTTTTTTCCAAGTAAATAATTAATTATAAGAAATTGTATGTCTGACCACCTTAACTTGGTCAAAACTTCATGAAATTCATTTTTTTTAATCCTATAGTATGTGAAGCATAGAATGTGACACATGTTTCGGATTTAAAAAATGTGATACTGTTTGAAAGCTATAGATGTTTTTCAATTAGCCTATCAATCAGGACTTTAGTTGTAATTCAAATAGAAAATGAATAATAATAATTTATTAAATTCAAAGTAAAGAATAATTTATATTGGTGGAAAGATGAGATTCTCCTTTAAAAACCCTTTTCATTTCATCAATTTTGGGTAAAACAAATGTCGTCAGCTACATACCCTACACATACCCATCATATCGCCACTTTTTGGCCCATCATGATCCTGCACATACCCACCAAAAGCAACAAAAGTATGGTGTTCTAATCTTCTTCTACTAATTTCAAACTGTTGCTTTGTGCCAAAAACCACTTGCCTCAATATAAAAGGTTACAAAATATTGAGGTTCCTTTTACTGTTACCACATGGCAGAAAGTTGTGCCTAAATATAACCATCAATAAATTTGTCCTATGTTGGCTTGTATTTGTGCCATGCTTCAAGAGAATTGAGAGTAAACAACCCATCACCATGTTGAGAGTACGAGAGGACATTCAATGGCATAAATTTATATGAAGATATTGTTGATGTACAACAAAAGGCACATTGTATGATGGTTGCACACCATGCAAGAACACTCAAAGTAAGAAGATTGCAAGGAAACACAACCAACCTATAATTTGTAGTTGATATGATTTCCTAACATCCACCACACCTAATCTAACATCTCCAGAAGTAGAAACAAGCCATGTATCCTTAAACAAACTGGAATAAATAGGGCCATAATGAGGATCCCAAGAGACTAAGGGTGCTTTTTTCTCCTCCTCTTCCCTAAGTTTTGAGCATTGAAATAGCTATCAAGCTATGAATAACTCCCTTCCGGTGAATAAAAACTTCCATGATTAACTACACAATACAAATAATGGCATACTTTTGCAACAAAGACACAAGTGCAATTGTAGGTGTATCTGTACCAGTGCTCCACCAGTCCCTGATATGCTTGATATGTGCCATACAATCCCACCTCTCCTTTTCAATCCCATTCCACGAGACTCCATGGGAAATGGTGGAAAAAGGAAGATGCTTAATGTTCAATTAGGAAAATTAATTGATTAGATTGATCCACTAAAAAAACCACTAAGCTTATTAGTTACTTATTATTAAGAACAATACACTATTCTTGTGGCCTCCTCTAATAACAAATCAGATAAAATGATCTTAAATTGATAATAATACATATAAGACTATTGATGCCTCTAGAACTTTATTATGTGGAATGGTAAAAAAGTTGATTGGAAGATGGGAGAAACTTAATTGGACATAATAAATGATGTAATTTCCTGCTCAAAAAAAGTAATAATAAGAATATAAAAATTACATTGGTTTTCTTAGATGTACTATTTCAGCTTAAATCAAATTATTTCTCAGAACTATTAGCAAAATGGCACAGTAAAAAGACAACAAGTTTTCCATCACCAGCAACCATATTCTACAATATACTACAAAACCTTTAGCAGGAGAAAGGACCAAAAAAACCCAAATAACCCCATGTAAGATGCTCATTGCCACCCACATACACTTAAATCAAAGCCTACCCTGCAAAATAAGACAATATCTCATTGAGTTGTTGTCATATTGGTCCTCACAATCAAACCACTATCTCATGAGCTGCTATCAAATTGGTCCTCACAATCAAACCATTACAATTATCACAAACCTTAAATTAATTTTCTTCACATAAAATGTGTATCTTTAAACCTCTTAAAACATACAAAACAAAACATAACAAAAGCTTTTGCACTACTATAGCCACAAAAGAGTAATATTTTTCTCCACATGGTAATTATTGTACTTTTGTTATTTATTCTCATGTAAACACAACCTTGTACTTTAGTGCTACATCACAAAATAAAAAAATGTTGGACCCAAGATGTGTTGAATATATTTTCTCCAACTAATATGTTGCAACAAAATTTTCCCTTCAAAAAAAAAATATATTAAATAGAATATCTTCTCATACACTATACTCATAGTTGGCTCGCTTTTCCTTGTCACAATACATAAATACTATTTCCACCATCAAAATTGATTAATTACATTATTAACAAATCTATCACCAAAGAAAGATTCCATGCTCCAAACTCAATTCACAATTCTACAAGGTAGACTCAGATAAGACCAATATTCTATTTGGAAATTATATCTCAAGTTACATTTTTAAAGTCAATCCACCCCAAATACTGAACCCCTCTAAATTTACTATAGTTTGAAAAACCCCATAGTTTAACTTTTGTTATTAATATTGCCCTATTTATTCCATGGGCATTTATTACATGAAGTTTTATATTCAATATGTAGTCATAGAAATGTTGAGGGCATGCATAAATTGGATGAAAATCTTTTCTGAAATAGTGGAAGAAATTATTTTCTAAAATAATATCTCTATATTATAGACTTGCAATTGGAGGAGTCAATTCTTATTACCCCTGCATTTCTTTTTTAGTTGCAAATCTCCTACCTGCATTGACTTGATAGCTCTAGATTATAGACCTAAAATTAGAGAAGTCAATTCTTATTAGGTCCTTGTATTCCTTTACCAGTCGTAGGTCTCCTACCTACATTGGCCTACCCATTTGCTAATCAAAAAATCTTCCTAAAAATCTTATCATACAAAACAAACAACACTATTTGCAAAATTTGAAAAGACTTTACATATTGGATTGGTATTGGCATAGAATTTGCGACCCATTAATCTAAATTGAAGAGATGCATTTTCATATTTGTTTTGTTGTGGTCCAAGAAGAAGTTCGCTAAAGATAGGAGCCCATTGTCTCAGAAGTTGGAATTCCATAAATTGATATAGTTTCTGAATAGGTAGATTATCTGTATGAACATAGACAATGTGCAATTGTGAATGACTTGAAGAATAGAAACCAGAAAAAAATCATAACAATAAAACTCTTTTAAAATTAAATTAGTAGATGAGGACCCAGTATGGTTTAAACTTTCAAAAGACTAATTCCCTTGTATATCTTTGTATGAGGTCAAGAAAAAATTTGAACCCTCCTCAAGAAAATTTTGTATAAAACACTATTTTGGATTTCCAACTAAGGAGACGCTCACCCTTTCGTGTTTAGTGTGTGAGATAAATTCAATGAAATACAATAGAAATGACTTCTTGTATAGATTTATGATGTTGCATGCAAATTATGCCCTTCAAGAGAATTAATGAAGAAGCAAACTTAAGTTAAATCCTAAGTTAGACCTTTCCTTTTTTTTTTTGTTTCTCTGATGACAAGATAAAAATTCTGAATACTTTAAGCAACATATTGGTATCATGAGCATGAATTGTCTCAAGTGCATGAAAAATCAACATCTTTCAACCTAGTGCATGATTCTACCAATGTTTCCTAGGGAACAATCTCATTCCCATTCCTTTAGAGCATTAAGTCTTTGCATTTAACAATACTTGATCCCGCGGTGTAGTACCCTCCATTTATGCTTTGCGTTTTCTGCTATATGTTTTCACAATCATAGACTTAGGTACTTGGTTTGATATTTTGATCACCGGGATTTGAGCTACAAGGGATTCACATTGTGACTTCGATGATACATTGTGGCGTGATATTTGATTTCCGGCATGTTTTGATATAGCGATGTTTCATTTCTCGCATGATTATTGCAAATGTATATGTTTATGTTGGACTAATCATATTTAATTCATCACCGATGTGACATGTATTGGTGTGTGGAGAACGAATCACATCACCGGCTATGAAAGTGCCCCCTGATGTTCATGATTTTCCAAGACGGGTAGCCCTGCATGCTGATTATATATATATATGCATGTTATTTGCTTGGTTGCAAAATTGTAGGTACATGACACCGACTCCACCTGGTTACTTAGGTCTGAGCGTGTCAAGACTCAACGGAAATGTTGATTGGGAGGTAGTAGTCTGGTTCATCCTAGTCTAGTCTATAACCCGGTCATAGTACATCGTCTGTTTTAGTTCAGAGTCTTGGTTGTCTTGTTTGTTCCTGTTTGGATTATTTGCTTGAAAAGGAAAATGTTGTTATTTAATAATAGTTTATTATGTTTTAATTTACTGTTATTTAAATTAATTTTTTTAAATGTTAAAAAAATTAGTTTTGCATGTTATTTTAATTAATTAATTAGTTTGCTGGCTGAATAATTTGATCCTAAAGATTTCAATTCATTTAATTAAATAAATTAATGGATTAAATTAAATTGTTTTAAATGAGTGAATAGATTTATTTAAAATTTGTAATTAAATATTAAATTGGAAGTGGCATTTTTATTTGTTAAGAAATTTTGGTATTTTAGAAATTGGAAAATAAAATTTAAAATGAATTAAATCCATGCAAATCTTGAGAGGCAAGATTGCCGAGAAGTGGTTAAAAGATATTTTGCACTTCTTGACATGTGTGCAAGTTGCATTTATTATTTTTGGTTGAGGAAATTTTTGGAGGTTATTTTGGATCTAGGAAAAACACAGAGGATTCAATTTTCTTCACGGGAAAAATATTTGAGCTCTATAAAATTTTTGTTTATGCTATTTTGGTGATATTGTATACTTGTGGAAGATCCCTTTGGTGGGAAGTTCTTTGTGTTGGTTATAGCTTTCTTTGGATTTGGTGCTTTGAAGAAGATTTGGAGGATTGCATTCTACAGGCAGAAGATTCTCTCCAACAACTAGATCTTCAAAACAAAGGAAATGGGTATTTCCCTGGTGTTTTTATTTTGTTTGCTTTTGAAAAGAAATATTTGTTAAAACCTTGTTCTTCTCGGGAAATTGTTTGCTGGAAATCTTTTTGTATGCTCTGTATTTTTTTTAAAAAAATAGGTCTTTGATATTTGGAGAAAAGAAACTTCTGAAGGATTTTGCCGGAAAAGAATTTTTGGATTATTTGAGTATTTTAAATGATGGAGGAAATTGTTTATTATTTTAATGGAATTGAAAACCCAATTGAGGATAAATTGGAAATTGTGAAGAAAACAATCCTGTACAATGTTAATTTTTTTTAATTTCCTGTAGCAAATTTTGTAGAAATTAGTTGTCTGTCTGATGGATTTTAATTACTAAATAAATTACATATATATATTAATGTATGTATATGTATATTTGATAGATATACACATATACATAAATCAATATATATATAATCTTATTGAAGAAATTCTCTATTATCAAAATTTTCTGTACGCGGATTTTCGTTCAAATCGCGGAAGGAATTCCGAGTTTTTATTGAATAAAATTTATAAAACTTTTGTTTTACTGTGAGGGGCCGGGGCTATCCCCACGGCCGACCCCCATAGGGGAGCCGGCTGTGAGGGCAGCGCCGATGCTGCCTGCACAGCCGTGCCCTCCCATGGAGGGTTCGGCAGACAACCGACCCTGCCCAAATCTTAATATAAGATTCTTTCTTTTTATTTTGTTTAAAGTTTTAAAAAAACTTTCTTTAATTTGTAAGTTATAATATATGTATATAATATATTTCATATATATAATATATGTAATTAAATGTATATATATTATATATATGTAATGTAAATATATATATATATATATGTTATAATATATAAGTTATAATGTGTATTTTGTTGTGGGAATATAAGTTAAATTTAATGATGGAGAATATCTATTTAATAATAATAGATATTTAATTATAATATTTAATTGCATGTTTATTTAAATGTAATAAATATTGATAATTAGTAAAGAAAACTAAGATTAGTTATTATTTTTATAATGATATGCATTAAGAAGGGAGATTTTAAAATGCATGTATGTGGAACTGGAGTTTAATGTTAGATCTAATTTTCATGATGATTGAAGAACGAAATTATGTTTTAGTGGATTAATTTCGTGCATATATTATTGTTTGATTGGATTTAGTAAATCCGAAAACTAGACATTTATAATTCCTGACTTGCTATTTCAAAATTTTGTTTTCTTTTATTGGGCAAATGGGGATTTTTATGTGTTATTAAGTCTTCTAGTTGTAGTCTTTTCAAGGGAGTTAAATTTTACAATGGTTTTGTATGTTTGAACTATCTAGGGTAGTGCACTAGGTTTGTTGAAAAAAATAAACACTTGAATTTTATGAACACGATGTGATGTCCATTGTGGTATATCTGGTAATATTGTTGATTTTTGTGCACTCCATCTACCCTAGTTAGAAAACTTAGAATTTTCATGTTATGTTTAGGGGAGTGGCTCTGTGTAAGGGCCGACACACAAAGTGGTGTCAGGGTAACTTACAAAGAGTTAGTAAGTCAATGATAACTAAACAACACAGTAGTTAGAATTAAAATCTTTAACAAGATATTTATGCCTCACTTAATGACTCTTGAGCTAGTTCAGTTTTGAGTATAAGATGAGAAGGCCTGGAATGGCAAATCAATGTCTTGTTTCTTCAAAAGACATTCGATTCTCGCGAATGGTTTGGTAATGGGGTCGGGTTTCAAGAGGTTACTAGGGTAACCTAAGGTTGGGGCCAAACCTAGGAAGAAACACTGTGTGGTAACTCTTTGCAATATTGTGATGACACTCCACCTGAAATAACAATTAACCTTGTGTATGTAGTATATCTAATTGTCTTAACTGAAGCAATGTAACCATCGCTATTTCTTTGTACTTGTGTCTAGGGTTAGTAGGATTATGTCTCTGCACATTACTATCTCCTAGCACGGGGGGTGGACCTACGGGTACCACATGGTTGGGTGGAATGTGCACCTTACTCCGTTGGGTCCCCAGTTTATGATCATGGCATCGAGAGCTTCATGGATGGAGAGCTCATACTTGGATACAGATGTACTTTCTTATTGCATTATTGTAAAACTTATATTGTAACTTCCCTCAATTGTTTATGAGGTGAACATTGTAAAATGTAATTGTAATTATTGTTGATCTACCTCATCAGATGAATGAGTTTTGTAATATCTTATCAAATGCAATGTAAGAAACATGTTTGTACTTTATGTTATCTTGAATGGGATTTTCAAATGATATGCAATGTTTACTTTTTAAGTTTATGTTAATTATATATGTGAACGCTAAATACTAAAGTCATCTATGGAAACTCAAGTAGTGTAATGTCGCATAACTTAACGAATGTATGCAAACTAAATAACTTAATATTAATACTTTAAAAAAAATTTATTTCACTATTATACACAAATGCAACATTCCTTAGGT
>VDFB02376478.1:0-21406 GCA_007258455.2 Sequoia sempervirens
ACTCTTTAGTTTGTTGCTCGATTTCTAACGCATATATTCGACCTATCACAGAAACAAATTGAACTCAATTCAAAATACCTCAATCAGTGATTTCCTGAGTGATTTTTCCTTCCCTAGAAAAGCTACAATTCCTCCAAACTCATCGTTCTCCCTTCTCTTCTTTCTTCTTTTTCCTTGATTTTTTCTTTTCACTAGATTGTTTGATTTCCTAACGACAAAGGATCCCCTGCTAATTTTGGAGAGGTGGTGATCTTAATTTATTGCCTCCATGTTTATTATTTGGCCACCCACTCCCTCTATTTCTAAACATTGACTAAATATTTTTTCTATGTGAGGGGGTTGGTCCCTATCCCATTATTGTTAGGAGTTACAGATTTTAAATCCCACGATTTCATTATTCCCTTGAAGAGTATAATTAAATTTGAGGTAAAAAATTCACACACACACACACACACACACACACACATAATCAATTTTCCTTGTGATATTATATGCATAGATATTCATATATTCAAATTATATTTTCCAAACTTACATGTTTATTTCATCCATTTCATTTTCTTGTTCAATTTGTATTTCAAATTCATCCAAAAGAACAAACAATGCAATTTATTTTCATACAATAATTGTATTTGATGGTTTGAGTTTCTTATTCAATTTCATCGAATATCAATTTTGAAACAGACAAGGTAAGACCAAAATGCACTAATTTGTTCTTTCCACTAATTATAATTCTAACACCAAGTATAAATGCAATTTGTCAACTTTTCAAACATATGAAAATTTCATGATCTATTGTGGTGTGTGAGATTCTAGATTCCATTCTTGCTTACCATGGTCATCCGGGTAAGCATGCCTACCTCAATCAAGTTCTCGTCCTTCATCCTACTCCTACACACGCATTCTTACACTTGTCCACTTATCAGTAACCTTTAACCGATAATCTTATAAAATAATTTCTCAAAATCAAAAAATGGCATAATATTCATTTTCAATTTTGTCATTGCATTTTATCAAATTCCATAAATAAAAATAAATGAAAAATCCATTTTTTTAGATATTCCAAATTTTCTCATCATTTTAAGTGCAAGCAATGAAATCAAGATATGACAACAGGTTACTATTTTCCTACCATGGAACAAGAGGCTAATCAGTTTGTGATAAAGTGCTTACAATGTTGGCAGCATGGTGACCTCATCCATGCTCCAGCACAAGAACTATGACTTGTCATGAAACCATGGCCTTTCTTGCAATGGGGGCTTGATCTCATTGGAAAGATAACACCTACCTCATCTAATGGCCATAAATTCATCATTACTGCCACTAAGTATTTGACAAAGTGGATAGAAGTCATTCCCTTGACATACATCATATGCAAACAAATATCCAAGTTTATCTTGAACTACCTAACTTTCTGCTACGATGTTCCTTAGGCCATTATCACAGACAATGGAACACCTTTCAAAAACCAAGATGTCTGAAAACTTTGCAATTAGTTCCATATCCAACATTGTTTCTCCACACCCTACTACCCTCAAGGAAACGATCAAGCGGAAGCATCTAACAAGACTATCCTCAAGATTTTGAAAAGGACTATTAATGATGTCAATCAGAATTGGAACTTGCAATTGAACCCAACCTTATGGACCTACCAAACAAGTATCAAAACACCCATTAGTGTTACTCCATATTCCTTCGTATATGGAATTGAAGCCATCTTACCCATTTAGGTCAAGTTCCCATCGTTAAGAGTTTCACTACAGCACCTGATTGGTGATGAAGAATACAAGACTTCCAGATTGAATGAACTTGAGTTGCTAGATGAAAAACATCTAGAAGCACTGAATCACTTGCAAGCATATCAGAATCAACTACGTAGAAGCTATAACAAGAAGATCGAGGGCCAAAATTTTCAAGTAGGGGACCTCGTCTTTAAAGAGAATCAAGAAAATAGTTGGATCGAGACAACAAAGGGAAATTTGAACTTAACTGGTTGGGACCTTCTATCATCACCACAAGCTATAGATTAGGAGCATATCAGTTAGCAGCACCTAAAAGGGATCCCTTGTAGGAGCCTATCAACAATAGTCATCTCAATATATTCTACGCCTGGCCCATGAAGGGTATCTTATTCCAAAAATCCAAAAAAAAAATCAAACATAAAGAGAAAAAAATTGTCCTCTAGTGAAAACCACTTCAGTGGTGCTTTGGGCAAGTACATTAGTGAAAACTTGGCAAATAGGCACCTTGTGTAAATACACACCATATATCATCTATCAAGTACTTTTTCTCCTTTCATGGAACATCCATTTCATCCATCATCCATCATCCATCTTCCATCCATCCATCATCATGCCTATCATGGCTTGGTGTTCAATGAGTATCTATCACTATCAATACCACTTGGCATTATCCTAAGATCAGTTTATCCACCTAATAACAAAGTAGTCTAACACATGACTAGGGCATCTTCCTACACCTAGTCATCAACATGGATTATTGTGCATCACCTAAGTCATTTAACCTTGAAATCCCAAAAAAATCCATAACATATAAAAATTTCAAAAACATTCATAAAAAAATCCAAAAAACTCAAAAACGTCCATAACATGTTCAAAAACTTCAAAACATCCAACTATTGAAAATACTAAAAACAAACTCAAAAAATGTCAAAGCTCCAAAAATAGCCTCAAAACATTTCAAAAGCTCAAAAAACATTTGAAAATATTATAAAAAGGAAACAATCCATCCATCCCATCCCATCTCATCATCACTCATCTGCAAAAAAAAAATTGATCCATAATAAACCTATTGTCATCCTCACCTTTGGCAAAAAAAATAGAAGCAAGTGCACTTATCGAAATACAAACTTTCATGCAACATCATAAGTCTTGATCATTATCAAGCATGTCAAATAACCTTTAGATCAACAGCCTAAACATATAAACAATCAACATTCAATGAATGTCTTAACGAATAGATCTTTCCTACAATAGACATCAATTTGGATCTCAACTAAAACAACTCTCTCTGGCAAAAGATATGATGGCATTGATATTTTTCATTTTGATATTTTCTTTTGGTTTTATCTTTTTGTCTCATTTACATCACTCACTCGAAACTGCCTTGATCTTCAATATCTTGGTATTTCGAGAGGTATGTAATGGGGCATTAGCATTGATTTCATCTATTGTGTTTGTTGGATGTTCTTGCAATACGACCTTGGAAAATACTTGTCTTGTGTGTGCAGGGATAGTCTTGAGTAATATAATGGTCGGTGCATATCATGTCCTTCATACCTTTGTGTATTGGTCTCCTTACTTCGATGGCTTCATTCTCTCACATGATCAAACAAGGTTTCCATATGTCAGGTATGAACAAAGATACTCCTATCTATTCGTAGAGTCAAATTCCATGAAATAGATACGTCACCCTAGTTCTTCATAGCTTGGTGCATCATGTCTACTTGCTATAATCTAAAAGAAAAAAAAATCATCTATCCTATCTCATCACATATCTAATAAAATTTTGGAATAATCATAGATTTATTAGTATCTTGATCAACATCATTATTCTATTCTATTCTATCTCATTCTATTCATTTTTCATTCATTCTTCTACTTCTACCATACTAAAAATTTTATCCAAATATCATGGCATATAAAAAAATACATACATCTCATCATGCATCCATAAACCATCAATAGCATCTCATATCATCCATCATGCATAATCATCATATGTCATAATGAAAATAAAATAAAATAAAGATAAATCATGATCATATCATCATCTGTATCACACATCCTGCATCCACCGATCATTAGCAACATGCATATCAAACCATAAGCATAATAAATAGATATCCATCATCACATCATGGAAACATGAAAAAACATCATAACGCATGTATCCATACATATGCATCCATAATCATACATCATAAACCATAAAAGATCAATGCATAACACCATAACATCATAGCATGGTCGCATCAAAATGATCCCATCTCATTTATCATCAAAAAAGTGAATGTCATGATACATATCAAATGTGTGATATACATTAGAAATACATGAGGCTATCTATAGCCGATGAATGTGTATACATCAAAAGATAGAAACAAAAATATATGTACAAAATTCAAGCTACCCTGAACTCCCTCGATCCTCTCGATCAGGAGGAGACTGGGTAGGTGGTGGCCCCATCAATTGTCGCAATTGAGGACCTTGTCCCTCTAATTGTACCTACGAAGGTCTGCCCAGTGATCCATCTGATTGGGACCTGCAACACTGAGAAAATCTAGGTTGTCACCTATGTGCAGACACTGCTATGTCATACAAAGTCTGGTAATATGTCGCCTCAACCTATATAGCCCGGATCACCTTAGTGTACTCAAAGGGATCGTATGTCCTTATGTCTGTGTTGCAACCTCTAGTTGTCATCTCTGATTTGTCTCCTGGGCCAACTAGGCCTCAACTTGCTATCGCTTAGCCACCTCTATGTCTCTCTCAGTCTTGGCCTGATCTTGCTCAGTCCTAAGTTGATCTCTCTCTGACTTGGTCTGAGTGAGTTGTCCAAAAAGACCATGTCTCTCCTACATGTAGCCATCACACTCTCGACATGCCTAATCTTGCTCTTGTAGAGCGACGTGAAGCCTTTGATCATCACCTCCTCCATCATCCCCTATAATAGTTGTTACTTGTGTGAGAGGTGGACCCTGTCCAGGCAATGGCCCTTGTGGTCCCTATCCCTATCCTCTGTCCTCTGCGATAGGTACCTCAGCCTCTGCTCTCTACCTTTATCGACGTTGTCTATCAGACTCCTCTCTAAGTCTCTTGCCACCTACGACACCCCCATCTAGATCTGTAAATCTAAGTGGTACGTGTGTAGCAAGCCATGCATCATAGGTTGGGGTGGTCCCAAGATCTATTGCACCATCTGCATATACCCATGGTACCTGAGCTAAATGATCAAAATTGGTAATAGCAATCTATGCTAAGGTCGTTGGCCCCCAATTTTCCATCTCCCTAATTGTTTGCATGAACACAGCATGCTAATCATTTGTCGGAGCATTCTGCTGCTCCCCAAACTATCATATGACCATGTCAGGTAAGTACCTCTCCAAAATATGTGGTGTCTAGCCTATCAGCCACCGAGTCTACCTGCAGTATGTGAGGTTGATGCAGGGGCATCTGGAGGCATTCTAAAAATTGAGGCAGTTGCAGTGAAGTTCGATTTAGCCAACAGCGTGGCTAGTTCAACATGTTGATGATCAAAGGTTGTGGATTAAAGGGTTTTTTGTCAAATATGTCTAGTGTTTCCATGTTAAGTTTCAAGGATTCGCATGAGGATCTGACCGAGTTATGGGTATCTGAGTTCTGACAGTTGTTTAGTTGTTCTAGTTGGTGATCCTGAAGGGAGATGATGTGATTCTGGTAACTTGAGTTGTTGTGGATGTTTTTGTGGTGATTCGTGATGTCCGTGGATGTTTCTAGATCATGTGTTGTTGGTCCACATTGATCTTTGTGCTCACAATTGGTGATTTTCTTTCGTGAGTTCATAGTTTCCATGTTCTTGGTCGACAGGGTGTTGTAGCGTGTTGTGGATCTTCGAGGATTAAATTTTGAAGGTGTATTGTGTTCGAGGACATTATTTTGGATCTTTACTTTGTTGTGGCCGACATTGGTTGGTTTGCATTATAGATTGTTTATTGTTTGGGGCCGACCTATTTGGGTCTGCACGTTATCTTACTAGTTGTTGTATTTTGACCGACTTCTTAAGGGTTATATGATGCGCGGATGATATAAATAGAGGAGGGAGGATTTGTTATGATACATAGAAAGAAGGTAGATCAAGAAGGTATCCGATAGTGCGAAGTATGAATCACAAGGATGAAGTATTTTGATCCAGAAGAACCTCTGAGTAGAGGGAGTGTGGAGCAGGAAATGGAGTCGATGGCAGCTTGTTGTGAAGATTGTCATTATATGAGTTATTTGTAATCCCTGGGTTGCGGCCTAGAATCTGTTAAGCCCGAGAGGCATCTGTAATGTGTTTTGAGATTTAATATAATGTGGAATGAGCTTTGAAGGCTGGGTTTTTCCCTATTAGGGTTTTCCTAGGATATATCTTGTGTCTAGTGTTCATGAATATCTTTTATCTTTTTGTGGATTAGCTGTTAATTTCCGTTGCATATTTGTTGCGATCATGGAGTTAGTAATTAGGCTGCAAGGTTTGACTGTCCTTAGTTGGATTTTCCTACCTTGACTGCATCAAAGGTGCTCCCCATCATCCTCTTAGGCCTTCATCTAGATCCATGGCCTTCAAGTAAACTATATCATATCATCAATAAAACACCTCCAATGGGCTAACTCACTCATACAACATTGGTTCAGCATGGACTCATACCGATAGACCATGGGATAATCATTGTGTCGCCATAGATCTTCAAACGGCCTCAGCACTGCAATGTGCTCCTAGACCTAGATATGTAATAATGTAACCCCCGCCGACAACCTAGTCCCACCCCTATATACCACCTGAGCATATCATCATTTAGGTGTGTCAAGATGTAGGGGGCCCAAGCAAAAATACATCCATCCTCCATGATCCTCTTCAATACCCTCCCCCATCCAGGGTTGAATCGTTGAGATCGTCGATCTGGCATGAGTGGTCCATAAATGAGTCCCATGACTACTATGGTGACATCATTCATTGTGTCGACATAGTCCTTAAGGTCAACCTGCCCATCATCTAGCTCAATCCCATTATCCATCAAGACTCGGTTATGAGCCTCAAAGCCTCGATATACATCATATACAATGCGCTCACCATGAATCAAAACCCTTGGGATCTATAAGATGTCCTCCAAAGTGATAGTGGCCTCTCCAGTCAGAAGATGGAAAGACAATGTCTTTGACCTCCATCTCTCTACCACCGCAGTCATGAGTGCAAGATGCAACTGAATCTTCGGCATGTATGCAACATCATATAGACCAACTGCATGTAGAAACTCAATCTCCATAGCAGAAAAACTGGTCATCAGCTCAAACACCAGTGGTCTCCGCTCTTGTGAAATGAGAAGGTCTAGGACAACCTACAAGCATAATGCTCATGATGTCAGTTTTCTCAAAATTTGCAAAAAAATCTATGTCTAAATGTCTAAAGAACTAAAGTGAACCTTCTTAACAAAGGCATCACACAGTGTCAATCAAAGGCGTCACACTTTTTACAAAGGCGTCGCATTTTAACAATGGTGTTGTAAGTGTAAGAAACTAAATAAACAATGCATCTACGCTTCTAAATAGGATAATTGTATCTAAAACTCAATGAATTTAAACTAAATTAAACTAAAAAGCTTCAAAATGCTATCCTATTGCTCTCTAACTCTAAAAACTTCTCTAATTTACTTAGCTCTCAGATTCTTAAGCTAATTAAACTATTAAGTGACACTTAGAGAATGAGAAATGAGATTATGCTACTCTATTTTAATCTAAATATGCAAACTCTATGCTAATGGCAGCCATGACTGCAAATGTTGATGCTGGATGGATGCTGGATGGTTGCTGGGTGATTGTTGGATGAATTGGACGCTTGAGTGCTTTGGAAACCTGCAGAGTAAGATTACATTTGTTGGGATCCTTTTTGTGTAGCCCAAGAGCTGTATTTATAGCTTTCACGGCAGCACAATTGTACAGGAAATCGGGATGAGGGGCTGTGATTTCTTTTGGAGAATCTAAAGGCTTGGGATGAGAAGAAGGAGTTGATCATGGGGAATGGTTTCTCCCCATGAAAACACCAGGCAATATAAGAGGGAAGGTGGGTGGAAGGTTGTTGAGAGATCTTCCTGCAGATTTTCCCTGAAGCTTTCCCGTGAATGGCAGTGCCATTAATTTGATTGGTGAAAAATAAATATTTATTGGTGAGGGAATAGTGCAAACTTTATGCAATAAATTTAAATAGTTTTAATTTATTTAAATTTAGCAAAAATGAGGAATAAATAATTTAATAAATCAAACTATAGGGTTTGGTTTTATTAAATTAAAGGAGAGTGATAATTAAATAAAAGATTTTTGACAATCTTTATTTAATTAAGAGGAAATGTGAAATTAAATAACACGAATTATGTAAATTGTGTATTCAATTTTAAGATAGAAGAAATAATGGTAATAATTAAATAAAACAAAGTTTTTAATTTTTTTATTTAATTAAGAGAGAATTAATGTGATAAAAATGATAATAATTAAATAAAACAAAGTTTTTAATTTTGTTTATTTAATTAGGAGAGAAAAATAGGAGAATTGATAAATGAACTTAATATAAATAAATATTTCTATTTATTTACTAAGTAGAGGAATTTAAGATTAATTAATCAAATAAGGCGTATTCGATTAATTGGATTCTCCAGACCATTTTTAGGTGTCTACATTTTGCCCCTCTTTGAAGTGATGTGTTTACACAGTGTTTCAAAGAATATTTTTGCTTCGACTGCCAGTATTGACGAAAGGTTTTAAAGCATGCCCCAGACTTGTCCTAGATGATGAATTTCGAAAAGATAGTGATATATGCCCCCTCGGGAGATAAATTGATGAATTTTGGATATTTTATGAATTTTTCAAAAACTTTGAATTTTTATGATGGTTTGATGTTGAATTGATGAAGAAACAATTTATCTCCCTACAAGATTGTAAATGCCCCAGTGATTGACAAGAATTATTCCTCAGAATGAGAAATAAATAAATCCCATAAAATTCCCCAAAAAAATAGCCTATAAATGCTCCGAAGGTCATTTTCAAAAGTCATTTGTGCATTGACTTTTACAAATTTTGAGATAGAGACCCTCCAGAGCATTCAGATCTAGGATGTCGATCCCATACCACACCCACCGACTCGAGCGTGTGCGCCGTCATCAGCGTCCAGCCGACTATGGACCTCCGGTATGTACCTCAACTCGTCCTCGTAATTTGCGCCTTTATTTTTGATGTTTTTTGCATTTTTTAGAGTTGTAGCGCGCGGTGAACGCGGTGTAGCGCGCCCGTGATTTTCTGTAGCGCGTCATAGTTTTAGCGCGTCCGGTCAATAGCGTAGCGCGTTCAGTAAGTTCTGTAGCGCGTCAGAAGTTTTAGCGCGCAGGGTCAGTTGTGCAGCGCGTCAGTGAAATTTTGTAGCACGCCAGATATTTTAGCGCGCAGGGTAAGATCTGTAGTGCGCCTGGTGGGTATTGTAGCGCGCCAGAAATTTTAGCGTGTTAGGTTGATTTTGTAGCGCTTTTGGTAGCATTGTGCGATTTGATTTTCGTCGATTTGTTTTTGATTCCATCTATTTTAGTTTGATCTTGATGGGGAATTGATCTCATGATGAGCGAGATCTATTGATTGATAACAATTACCCTCATGATAGGTGAGGAATAATTATGCATTCTGAATGAATGAACCCAATTGTTAGATGAGGGTTCCCTGATGATTTGATAGGTTGATAGGAAAAAGCACAATGTTTAGAAAATTTGATGATCTTGTGATATTCTGATTAAAATGTTTTGTTTTGCATGAGTACAGGAGCAGTTGGATGTGATCCAGGTGCGGGAGCAGTTCCCCTGGCCGTTTGATATGATTTTGCGACTGTCTCCTGACGAGAGAGAGCATATTGCTTCATGTGGTTTAGCTACATTGTTGGACATGCCCCATATTAGACTTAATAGTGGTTTATTGACGGCTTCGGCGGAGAGGTGGCATAGTGACCACAACACCTTTCATTTACCCACTGGTGAGATGACAGTGACGCCAGAGGATGTATGGCGTATCCTTTGCATACCGTTTGTAGGAGAGATTGTGGTCCACGACTCGGAGGAGGTTGGTGGGGTAGAGGCCATGCAGAGGGTCTTTCAGGATCCCCACATTGTAGGAGAGTGGATCCCATGGATAGATATATATGAGTCATATGCTCCTCTTCCTTCAGTTTTGGCAGGTTTCGTTGGTGGATTCCTTTGTCCGGATAAGAGGTCAAAGGGTCTATTGCTTGGATGGGGTTGTGTGCTAGAGGGCCTGGTGGTCCATAGGACGAGATATGCATGGGGCATGTGCATGCTTGCCCAGTTATATCATGATTTGCATTAGATAGTATATCTTGGCGGCAGTAGTTTATCTACAGGGGCTACCCTTCTCCAGGTATGGGCATGGGAGCATATTGCTGTGACGCGTCCTGTACCAGTGTTGGCCAGACCAGCGACGAGGCCATATGTATTTCGATATAGAGGCAGGCCTACCCAGCATATGATGGGTAAGCTTGAGTATTGGAGACGGATCGTTGATGATATAGAGGCAGTGACCTGGCATCCATACCTAGACTGTGATGCCTGGGACGATGATGTTACTGAGTTGGGGTTCTTGTCCGATTCTATGTATTTGATTGGGAAGAGCCCCAGGGTCTTGGAGCATTTCCTGTTTCGTCGGGTGTACAGACAGTACAGTATTGTGCAGTGCATGCCACAGGGTGTAGCTCACTATGGACGGCGACGGATTGATTTGCCTGATTGGGGTCCTAGCTTGCCTTACGGGGCACTTGTTGAGGGTTACCGTGCCTTACAGCCATCAGCGTGGGAGGTTCGACGAGACATTGTCGAGGCACCCATTACACCTGAGTATGGAGAGTATCTGGCTCTGCACCCGCCTCCACGGATTACCATTCCAGATGAGCCAGCACCTGTACCGGCAGCCGTACCGGCAGTAGCACCAGTAGCAGCACCAGCAGGGGGTATTCAGGTCGGTCAGCGACGGGGGAGAGAGGAGGATGTTGATGTCGATGTGGAGAGCAGCTCAGAGGCTGACATCGATGACAGTTCTGACAGCAGTGAGGATAACAGTGATGATGATGGCGGAGATGGGAGGGGACCGAGCGTAGCAAGTTTATCCGAGCCATCCTCCAGTACGCCTCGTAAGAGGCAGGCTGTTACATCTTCATCAGCAGATCCCTTAGAGATTGCGGGTTTACAGGTGCAGGTGCAGACATTGTAGGGACAGTTAGCACAGGTGCAGGGTTTATTAGCTCAGACCCAGGCTCAGACGCAGGCACAACTAGCTACTGCTCAGACCCAGATCACATCTCTGATTAGTGAGAGAGATGGGGCTTTACAGGCAGCAGCGACCGCACAGGCTCAGGTGATAGGATTACGAGCGCAGTTGTCCACAGCCCAAGCACAGATCCCAGCCTTGACGTCAGAGTGGGATACCATTAGACGGACAGCTGAGACAGCACAGGTGACTGCAGAGAGGTTACAGAGAGTGGCAGATGGGACTTCTGTAGCGGATTATATGCGAGAGGCCATGCGGGCAGGTGCTGAGATTGAGTTCTACCGGAGCCGTTATCATGAGCTGTGTCCCCCAGAGCAGAGAGTCAGCTATGCTCAGTCACGCTCAGGGAGGAGTCGGTCTAGGACAGTGAGCAGAGGTGTGACACAGCCTCTTCCGAGAGATCCGAGAGATCCTGGGATGTCTGGTGGTGGTACAGATACTGGTGCGAGACCTGCTCCTTCTGGTGGGAGTACCACCTGATATGTATATGCGTACCCATTGAGAGATTGATACCGTTATTTTTGACATGATGTTATTTTCATTCTTTTCAGACTTCATTGTATACTTGACACTTGATGAGATATATATGTGCAGCTGTTCGATTGATTCACGATATGTTTTGATATGATTTATGTGATGGATGCATTGATTTTATGATGTATTGACATGATGGATGTGTGGATTTTATGATGTATTGATGTGATGGATGAAATGATATTGACGATGTATTTCTTTTCTTATGATATGTATGATAGATAAAATGTGATGGACGATGTATGGAAAATGTAATAAATGAAGATGTGATATGTGAACATGTGAAATGAATTGTAAAATGTGACATGTGATAAATGGATGATGAATAAATGAAATGTGAAATGTAATGATGTATGTAAATGAAATGTGATAAATGATAAATAATGAGATGTGAAATGAATGATTTACGATGAAATGTGATTTAATTGTAATGATAGATGAGTAGATGATGTTTAATGAATGATGAGATGTAACTGTAAATGAAATGTAAAGTAAATGTAAATGAAATGTAATGTAAATGGATTTGAATGATGTATGATGAATATGTGATGATGTAAATGTAAATGATGTATGGATTTAATGAAATGTAATGATGTATGATAGGTGAGATGTAAATGATATGTAATGAGATGGAATGCCATGATGTATGATGAATATGTAATGATAAATGAAATGGTGTAACATAACGTGTATATATGATGTCACGAAATGAGATCTTTATTGTGGATTGATGAGATAAAGATATGATCCCATATGCAGGTGTCAAGTATACTCAGTCTTTAGTAAGAAAAGATAACATCACTTGCGATTGAATCATTGTAACTTGTGCCATCAGTACTCTGCAGATGTATTATTATGAATGCAATCTATGTTAACCATGCAAATGCCTATTTTATCAATGCAAATCTAAGTGTCACTTTAATAATTATTTAATCTGCTTTGTATCATCACTGAGCTTTATTTTTAAAATGTTGAAAGCGAATACAAGCATCAATGATATGAGATAGACCAATGATGACCTGAGTATTTCTTTCATGATTTTTGATATTGCAAGCGAACATAAGCATCATGGTATAAGATAGACCAATGATGACCTGAGCATTTCTTGCGTAAACAAACAAGAATTAATCATTTTCTTAAGTGAATTTAAATGTCATCCATGATACTTGGTAGAGCATTTCCCGCGACAATTCACAAAACAATAATGACTAATTCACAAGCAGCAGACAAAGAAAAGATATCATTCTTCTTCCTTACATCTCTAGTTCAATACATCATTGAGTTGCTCCAAAGAAATGATAATCAAATGATAAAAAGCACACCAATTCAAATTCTACTTAATGTATTTTCAAATCATTATTCAGATTAGATCATCAGTGTCGAGATGTGTGTGCTGATGTGTGTATGATTTTTCCAAATGTTTTGACCAATTGATGCGACTTAAAAGACCTATCCTAGGGATCTCGGGGACTGATCAAAGATTAGTCTTGCCTACGTTATACACGCAGAGACCACGTAGTTCGACTGACACAGACTCCACTTTTGACTGATGCAGACTCTATTTTTGTGTTTTTGATTTTCTGATGTTTTTGGATTTTGAATTTTCTGATGTTTATGGACTTTGAATTTTCTGATGTTTTTGGATTTTGAAATTTCTGATGTTTATGGACTTTGAATTTTCTGATGTTTTTGGATTTTGAATTTTCTGATGTTTTTGGATTTTGGATTTTCTGATATTTTTGGATTTTGGATTTTCTGATGTTTTTGGATTTTGAATTTTCTGATGTTTTTGGATTTTGATGGGTTGCCACTTGATGTTGTTATGTTTAACTGTCCTTCCATGCAAGTTGAAAGTCTACTTGTACCAGATAACATTAGGATGTTGCCCCCAAGCTAGGGTAAAACATGGTATCCTTGCTATGATATGGATAGTGATAATCTCAAATGATAGATGGAAATGATATGAAAGGAAACAATCGTAACAACACTGTACCCAATAGATAGAGGAGTTTTGGTGAAAATCACAAGTAATGCCTGTTTTCCAAGTTTTCATCACTTGTTTTTATTGTGTCCTTTTTTTTCTTTTTCTTTTTTTTCTGTCATCATGACGCCTGTTTGCCAGGTTTTCATCGAGACAACTTTATTGATCATGCACTAGATATCCTCAAGTGTAGAATTGCCAGAGATGAATGTTGTTCATGGGCTCCTCCAACATGTCTCCCTCTGGTGTAGACAGTCGATATGCTCCTGATCCATAGACTGATATGATTACATAAGGTCCTATCCAGTTAGGTTCAAACTTTCCCTTCTTTTCTCTGTCTGCTTGATTTCTAGGGTTTTCCCGTAGGACCAAGTCTCCAATCTGGAAGACTCTAGGTTTAACCCTATGATTATAGTTTCTAGACATCCTTTGTTGATAGGCTGTCAAATGATTAACAACTTGTTGTCGACGTTCATCAAGTAGCTCTAATTCCTGAAGTCTAGAGACCCTATAATCTTCATCTGAAATGAGTCCCTTTAGTGAGACTCGAAGGGATGGAATTTCTACCTCAATAGGTAATATTGCTTCTGATCCATAGACAAGAGCATATGGTGTAGCTCCTGTTGGTGTTCTGATGCTTGTCCTGTAAGCCCAAAGAGCAGGGTTAAGCTGAACATGCCAATCACGTCCCACTTCATTTACAGTCTTCTTGAGAATTTTGAGGATTGTTTTATTTGAAGCTTCTGCCTGTCCATTACCTTGAGGGTAATATGGGGTTGAAAAGCGATGTTGGATGTGGAACTTTTCACATAGTTCTTGGACGTCTTGGTTCTTGAAAGGCCTGCCATTATCTGTGATGATTGACTGGGGTATCCCATATCTACAAATGAGATAATTAAGAATGAAAGATGATATTTGCTTTCCAGTGATTGTGGTTAAGGGAACTGCCTCCACCCATTTTGTAAAATATTCGGTTGCTGTGATAATGAATTTGTGTCCATTAGATGAAGATGGGTGAATTTTCCCTACCAAGTCTAGTCCCCACTGACAGAAAGGCCATGTAGTTGCAAATGGATGCAGCTCTTGTGCTGGTGCATGTATAAGATTGCCATGGATCTGGCATTTTGAACATCTTTTGACAAACTGATAAGACTCTTGCTCCATATGTGGCCAGTAATACCCCAAACGAAGGAGTTTCTTGGCTAAAGATAATCCACTTGAATGTGTACCACAAATTCCTTCATGGACCTCATGTAAAGCGGAAGCGGATTCATCATGTTCTAAACAACGTAAAAGAGTACCATCTAGGCCTCGACGGTAAAGGGTATCAGCAATAATGGTATGTTTGGCGGATTGGCGTATGAAGTTGCGCTTTTGGTTGCGAGAAAGATCTGGTGGTAAGATTTTATCTTTCAGATAAGTATAAATTTCTCCATAAATGGAGGATTGGGCACTATCCAAAAGGCTTATGGTTTGGGATTTGGGATTAGCGTATGCAGGGTTTGATACTTGTTCTACAATAAATCGATAACAATCTTGCGTTTCAGGCATTTGTAGAAGAGATGCTATTGTGGCCATGGCATCTGCTGCTTTGTTCTCTGATCTTGGTATCTGCTCAAATTTGATTTCTATGAAGTACTTTTGTAGGTCATCCACCAGCCTCTTGTACAAAATCAGTGTGTCATCCTTAGTTTGATAATCATTGTTGACTTGATAGATGATTAACTGGGAGTCTCCATACACCTGTAGTTCTGTGATTTTCCATTCAATAGCCACTTTAATTCCAAGGATCAAAGCTTCATATTCTGCCACATTGTTAGTGCAACGGAAGGTAAGCCTGTATGATCGCGGGATTGTGTGCCCAAGAGGTGTGACAAATAGAATTCCTACTCCTGATCCATGTTGTGTGTAGGATCCATCGAAGTAGAGTTGCCATGGTTGTGTTGTTATATTGAGGATATCTGCATCAGGAAATTCCATGGTCATATGATGACTGTCAGATAATGGAGCTTCTGCTAATTGATCGGCGATGGCTTGTCCTTTGATAGCTCGCCTTTCCACATACTGAATATCAAACTCACTGAGGAGCATGACCCACTTTGCCAACCTTCCTGTTAAAGCTGCTTTGCTCAGTAAATACTTGAGAGGATCAATTTTTGCAACAAGCTTGATAGTGTGAGTAAGCATATAGTGTCACAATTTTTGTGTTGCAAATACTACTGCTAAGCATGATTTTTCAATGAAGGTGTAGTTTACTTCATGTCCATTGAGTGTCCTGCTGATATAGTATATAGCCTGTTCCTTTCCCTCTTTATCCTCTTGTGCTAGCAAGGCTCCTAAAGAAATGTCTGTTGTTGCAATATATAACAATAATGGCTTGTCTTCACTGGGTGGTACCAAGATTGGTGGCGTCATCAGATAATGCTTGATTTGATTGAAGGTACTCTCACACTGTTCATCCCATTTGAAAGGCACATTTTTATGTAAGAGATGGTTGAACGGATGACACCGATCTGCTAGTTGGGAGATGAATCTTCTGATGGACTGTAGTCGGCCTTGTAGAGATCTTAATGTGCTAATATTCTTAGGAGGTGGCATTTCCATAATGGCCTGGACTTTTGCCGGATCTACTTCAATTCCCTTTGTAGAAACTATGTATCCTAGGAGCTTTGCTGATGTTACTCCAAAGGCACATTTCTTTGGATTCAATCTGACTTTGAATTTTTCCAACCTGTCAAATATTTTGGCCAATATCTCTAGATGTCCTTCCCTGGTGTAAGATTTGGCTAAGATGTCATCCACATAGTCCTCCATGAAGGTATGCATCATGTCGTGGAAGATTGTTGTCATAGCCCGCTGGTATGTAGCTCCTGCATTCTTTAACCCAAAAGGCATGACGTTCCAGCAAAAAGTGCCCCATGGACATGTAAAGGCTGTCTTTTCTTGGTCTTCAGGAGCTATCTTGATTTGATTGTATCCTGAAAATCCATCCATGAGTGAGAGCATTTTATGGCCGGCTGTGAGATCTACAATCATGTCTATGTTTGGCAAAGGAAAATCATCCTTTGGACATGCTTTATTTAAATCCCAGAAATCAGTACATATTCTGATGGTGTTATCCGGCTTTGAAACAGGCACAATGTTGGATATCCATTCCGCATAGTCAATAGATCTGATGAATCCAGCATCTAGTAATTTCTTCAAGTCATTTTTCACTAATAATGCAACATGTGGATGCATTTTTCTCAGCTTCTGTTTTACTGGTTTAGTGCCAGCTGGTAAGGATAAGTGATGCATAATGAGATCTGTGTCCAAGCCTGGCATGTCAGAGTATGACCAAGCAAAATTGATGCATCGTTCTTCAAAGAATTTGATAAAATCTGGCTTTTCTGTATCTGTCATGGATGCGGCCAGGTGTAATACTCTTGCTTTTTCCGCTGTGCCAATATTAATAGACTGTGTGGGTTCTATTAACACTGATGATCTTTCATGGTAATGTTGCGGGAGAATGTCAAACCTTCCATCCTTTGGTGCCTCAATGAGGTTTTCGCCATCGGATGCGTTCTTTATTTTTACTATTTTAGGATCAAATACTGCCATAGAATGGTTTTCACCATTAGATCCATTTTTTTCTTTCATATTTTTGCAACTGGAAGGTTTGGCATCCTCCTGCCTAAAAGCATCATTAAAAGAAGTATTGGTAGAACAAGCATCGGATTCCTCACAGCAAAGGTAGTTAATAATGGAGGAATCATTGTCAAAAACAGGGAGATTAATAGGATGTTGGGCTTCCCATTCGATAAGTTCGGGATGTAGTAAAGGCAATGAATCATTAGATGGGTTGAGGTCAGCGATTGTGAAAGCTCGACGGAAATGTCGTCTAGGTTGTCTATGGTTATGTCGAGGCCTACAAAGGTATTTTCTTCCACATCATTTATCTCAATCGATGTCCGTTCATCTTCACTTGAGTCATCGAAATTTTGTGTTTCAAAGACAATAGGATTAAAACTTGAGCTTTGACCCTCCTCGTGATTGAGGGTATACTTTTTGATAATGTCAACCTGAATATCTTCATAGGAAACTTCTGATAAGTTGTCCCACTCATACTCATTTGAATCTATTTTAGAATTATCTCTTATTTGAAGAATACGCTCCACAGTTTTATTGGTGATTTCTGCTCTTGCTTTTTCTGTGTATCCTAGTCCAGTTTTATCCTTATGTTGGAGCATAAGAGGCTGGATTGGTTCTGTTATGCCTTGTTTCCTTAACCCAAGAGGTCCCTGTCCTGAATATCCCATCTTCTCAAGAATAGTTTTTCCTTTCCCATATTGAGTTGTTTCTATGATGTTACTTGTGGAAGCGGGGGCTTCCTCATCCTTATAAAGCCAATTTAGTATGGCCTTATCTTCTGATTCTTCATGTAAGCTCCCAGCTTTTACAAATCTGCCATCTAATGCTGTTGTAGATTGTTCTGAAGTGTGGGTGTTTGTAGATGGCTGTCCATATGTTTGTAAGGAGGGTAACATTTGTGATAGATGAAATGAGTGTCCAACACCATATTCACTTATTCCTTTGTCACTTATTTGTACTTCCTTGGTGAATTGATGTGAGAGTGGAGCCAATTGTTCTTCAACATTTGAAGAGTTAGATTGTGCCACCCTTATCTCTTGTGATTTTTGTTGTTTTGGAAGCCACTTTGAAATGAAGCTCTGCTGTTGTTCACTATCTGATGTGCCAACTTCTCTATTGTTAGGTATGAATGTATCCTGAGATGTCTTCAATGTATGACAAGCTTGGGTGTCATTGTAGTCAGCTGTGATTGTTACCTCCTGTCCATTGACGGGAAATTTCAGGCATTGATGATAGGTAGAAGGTACTGCTTGCATATCATGGATCCAAGGGCGTCCCAACAGTATGTTGTATGTCAGTTCCCTATCTAAGACTTGGCAAACCACTTTTTGGACAATAGGCCCAACTTGAATGGGTAATATGATCAATCCTTTAGAGGACCTTTCTTCTTCATCATATGCTTTGATTGTGATTTTTCTTCTTGTATCAATGGCTTCATCTGAGTATCCTAGTGCACGAATCAGCTTTAAGGTACAAATATTTAAACCAGCCCCTCCATCTATCAGGACACGTTTTACACGATGTTTATGGATAAGGACTTCAATGTGAAGGGCAGAATTATGTGGGTGGGTGAGTGATACATCATCATGTTCAGAAAATGAAAGGCAATGAGGTGCAGATAGATGTCCCACCATAGATTGAAATTGACACACATCCAGATTGTTAGGTACTGTAGTTGATATGAGAGCTTGTTCAAGAACCTCTTTGTGTGATGGGGAAATCTTCAAAAGTTCCAAGATTGATATTTGTGCCGGTATTTTCTGCAATTGATCGATGAGATTATATTGATTGGAGGGGGGATCCACTGATGGGGATGATATTGATGCTCCTTTCAATATAACTTTGGATTGTGCCCTTGTTGTGGCATTAACCGATTGGTACTCTTGTTTCCCTTTGAGTGTGACTACATTGATTTGGTTTTCGGATTTGTCCATATGTTGTACCAAATTGGTAGATGTAATGTCGTTGTTTTGATTGATTTGATTGCATAACTCTTCATCCTCTTTGGCAGCAGAAAAACAAAGGATTGTTGCGTCATAAATATAACCAACGTTCTTACCTTTGGTGTTTGCGGAAGAAGATTCTCCCTTCTGATAATTGGGTAGAGGATTTTTGAATGTTGTATGATCTTTGTTTGTTTGAGGGCCTTCTACGAATACTTTCTTTTGATCTATGAGGTCTTGTACCGCATGTTTTAATTGCCAACAATTTTCAGTCATGTGACCTTTATTTTGATGATAGTGACAGTAATGTAAGTCATTCCACCATGATGGTTTGACTTGAGGGTCCCAATTTCTAGCCTCTTGCACTTGAATGAGTTTTTCATTTAAAATTTCTTTGAGGACTGATTCCAACGATTGTCCTAATGGCGTGAATTTTCGTTTATTGGAGGGTCGTTGGAATGATTGGGTTTTCGTTTCTCCACTGTTTTGATTATTTCCTTGATCACTACTTTGTTTGATATTAAAACCATTGTTTTGTTTGTTTGTAGTAGTTGGTGTCAAGGTGAATACTGGTTTAGATGTATGTGCATCGATCATGGTATCAGTATTCTTGTTCTTTTGCCAAAATCTTGGCTTTTCGTTGTTGCTATTAGAGGAATGGTTATTGTTTGAACCTTCAGTGAAATGTTTGATTGTTCCTCTTTTGATTAGAGCCTCTTCGATTTTAAGCCCTTTTTCGATAACTTGTTCAAATGTGGATGGACATTGTAGGTCCAATCTGTAGTTCATGTCATCTACTAAGTTATCAATGAACATCTCTATCTTCTCCTCTTCAGGAATAGATCTAGGGTATTTAGCAAATAGCCTTCTCCATCGTTGGAGAAAAGAGAGAAACTTTTCTCCCTTTGCTTGTTTGGTGTTGTAAAGTTCTTTTAAGGTTACCCCATGTTGGATGTTGAATGAGAAGTGTGTTATGAACCTATTGATTAGTTCCTCAAAGGATTGAATTCCAGGTTCTAATTTAGAAAACCACTCCATGCAAGTGTTTCCTAGGCTTCTTGGGAATAACCGTAGTAAGTAAGAGTCCTCGTGTGCGAACTCTATGCTCATAGCTCAAAATTCTCGTACGTGGTCAAACGGATCAGTTCTCCCATTGTATTTGTTGTATGTTGGGTACTCACAATACCTTGGAAATGGTATCATGTTGATGCTTGAGTCAAATGGATAAGGGAAAATGTCTTGTAATAGATACCTCTTTGTTGGCCCTTGTTGGATATTCTGGAATTGTAATTGTAACTGTTGGATTTGTCTTGTCAAAGCATCTATTTGATTTGGATTCTCTATATTAGTTGAGTTAGGTGTGGTTGCTTCCTTGAGTTGATTGACATCAAAGTCTTTAGGAAGCTTAGCACCTTTGTCAGCTAATAAGAGAAGATACTTTTCCATGTCTTGCTCTAGCATCTTTTCCATAAATTTATGGAAATGAGGGTCTTGTTGCACTTTCTCGATTTCTTCTGCAGTTATTTCCTTCTCATGTGAGTTAATAAGAGGATCAGTGTTGCTATATCATCCCCAAGGGTTTTCTTCAGTCATGGCTGCTATTTTTTCATTTTCTTGTTCTTGTTGTTTTTGATATGCTGCTCGTGTGAAGATAGGCATACAAACGTTAAAAGGTTTACCCTAGACTTTGATCTTGGATTTGATTGGATAAGTGTCAAGGTTGTTGATTTAAAATCTGATTTTGTTTTGTCTAGTTTCGTGATGAAAGGATGATAGAATCCTTGATAGGGAAATTTTGACAGAAAATCTCAGATTTTGGTGATAACGACACTATGCAAGATGCTGCAAGATCTAGGTATAGGGGTAAAGCTTTTCTTTTTGTATGACTATTGTGTTCTGGACTGTAAAAAAATTGTTTTGAACTGATAGAAACCTTGTATTTGATATGGGCAAGCTGACAAAATGCCCTATTAACTCTCTATTTTTTGGGTTTTATGGCGCGCTAAAACAGATACTAGGCACGCTGAAACAGAGACTGAGCGTGCTAAAACAGATACTAGGAGCGCTAAAACAGAGACCGGGTGCGCTGAAACAGATACCTGACGTGCTGAAACAGAGACCGGGCACGCTGAAATAGATACTGGGCGCGCTAAAACTATGACCTTAAGATTTTTAAGACAGAAAAACTATCTTATTCTGTGAAACTCACTTGGTCTTGTATCATATTGGATGGCTGGTTGTGGAATGTATTC